>SJYC01029600.1:0-31328 GCA_006408675.1 Madoqua kirkii | reverse complement strand
GACATTTGTGTCAAGAATTTCTTTTTTTAATTTTAAAGTTTCTTTGAATAAGATTTTGGTAAAATAAAGTGCAGAATGAAGATAAAGATATTGATATCTATTTTTAGAGGAGAGGGCTTGTTTCACAGCAAAATAATCTTAAAGTTTAAAAACTTAAGATTTTATAGTATGGACAAATTGTTAATCATAACATCGATTTTTTTTCCTGTAAGTGAGTAATCAGATTAGAAAAGATATTTTGTTTAGTTTTTGAATTCTATACATGTAATCATTTTATGCATTTCTGTACCTTCCTTTTACTGTTCAGTGATAGGGTTTTGAAATTCTTCTTTATTTATCCCCTAGTATATACCTCACTCCTTTCCATTGCCATAGGCATGGCAGAGTGAAAATATTCAAGTTTATTCACCTGTTCTACTGTTGATGGAAATTTGGATTATTGTCAAAATAATGTATTGTTACAAACACTATTGCTATGGCTATTTTAAAAATATTTATTAGTATATAAATACCATAAAATTCACTCATTTAAAGTGTATATACAGTTCAGTGGTTTTTATTATATTTATAAAATTGTAAAGTCTCACTAAAATTTAATTTTAGAACATTTCATCATGTTAGATAGAAACCTTGTACCTATTAATAGTCACTTCCCACCCCCACCTCACCTCTCCCTCAGTCCCTGGAAACTACTGATCAGTTTATCTTCTATTTCTATAGATTTGTCTCTTCTGGACATTTCATGTAAATAGAATCATGTGATATGTGACTTTTTGTGTTTGACGTCCTTCATTTAACACATTTGTTTTCAATATTCATCCTTACTGTACTAATATACATCCTTACAGTACTTCATCCTGTTGCTGCAGTGGACAGGCCACATTTTGTCTGTCTTTTCCTCAGTTGATGGATATTTGGGTTTCTGCTATTTGTGTACAAGTTTTTATGGGGACATAATTTTTCATAAGTTTCGCATGCAGATGCCTAGGAGTGAGATTACTGGGCTACATGGTAACTCCATGTATCATATCTTGAGGCACTGCCAGACTGTTTTGAGGGTGCCGGTATCATTCTATATTCCTATTAGCAATGTATGGGAGTTCAGTTTCTTCAGCTCCTTGCCAACACTTATGATTGTATATCTCTGAACTAGTATCTCACTGTGTTATTTCCCAAATGACTAATGATGTTGAGCACCTTTCCGTGTGCTTATTGGTCATTCATATATCTGAAGAAAGACAGTATATTCAAACTCTTCTCACATTTTAAAATTTGACATTTGCTTTTTATTGTTGAGTTGCAAGAATTCTTTATATGTACTATATGTATTTTCTGGAAACAAATCCCTAATCAGTCATATAATTTGAAAATGTTTTCTCTCATTCTGTGGGTTGGCATTTCACTTTCTTGATGGTGTCCTTTGAAGTATAAACATTTAAAATTTTAATACAGTCCAACTTGTCTATTTTTTTTATTGCTTATACTTTTAGTGTTACATGTAAGAAACCAAAGATTTCTTAATTCCGAGTCTCCAAAACAATTTTAAAGTTCCAAAGACTTATACCTAGATTTTCTTCTAAAATATTTATAGTTTTAACTTTCACATTTAAGTTAATCTTTGTATGTGGTATGAGATAGGGTCCACCTTCATCTTTTGTATATAGATATTTGGTTATCCCAGCATCATCTGTTGAAAAACCCCACTGAATTGTCCTGGTACCTTTGTTGAAACCAATTGAACATATATTTAAGGGCTTATTCTAGTTTCTCAATTCTGTTTCATTAATTTTTATGTCTATTCTTGTGCCAATATCATATTTTAATTACTATAGCTTTGAAATCAGCATATATTCCCTTTATCTTTCCACATTAGATTTAATAAACCTTGGGACTTCCCTGGTGGCTCAGCTGATAAAGAATCTGCTTGCAATATGGGAGACGTAGATTCGATCCCTGGGCTGGGAAGATTCCCTGTAGAAGGGCATGGTGACCTGCTCCAATGTTCTTGCCTGGAGAATTCCCATGGACAGAGGAGCCTGGCAGGCTACAGTCAATGGGGTTGCAAAGAGTAGGACATGACTGAGCGACTAAACACATGGTAAACCTTATTTCATCTCAGATGTTTTACATTTTAGCAGTATAAAATTATGAAATCAGTAAATAAAGAAAAAATGAATGATGCTTGTAATACCACCAACCAGAGTCTCTACTTTAGGACATCCTTTTGGTCTCTTTTTAAGCAACATTATAAATTTAGTTTTCAGTTGATCCACATGCAGTGTGATAAGCGGTGACCATATTTTTCTTCCAACATAATTTTCATGATGTTCTTGTGTAATATTTAAGCTTTTATATTTTAAAAACACAGATATAATTGAAACACATAAACGTCTATTGATGACAAAGTGAGCTTTCTATTTGCAACTTATTTTTATGGTCTTCAATTCTGTTTATGGGGGAGACAGTTTCTAGTAACCTCTGAGCCATAATTTTCTAATGGAGTGAAATAACTCTGTCAGAGACAAAATCAGTACTTTCAAAGTACACACTAATATTCTTTGAAATTAGAATTTGACCTTTTTTGCTTTGTTTTTGCTTTTAAAGAATAAATCTGCTTGCAATATGGGAGACGTAGATTCGATCCCTGGGCTGGGAAGATTCCCTGTAGAAGGGCATGGTGACCTGCTCCAATGTTCTTGCCTGGAGAATTCCCATGGACAGAGGAGCCTGGCAGGCTACAGTCAATGGGGTTGCAAAGAGTAGGACATGACTGAGCGACTAAACACATGGTAAACCTTATTTCATCTCAGATGTTTTACATTTTAGCAGTATAAAATTATGAAATCAGTAAATAAAGAAAAAATGAATGATGCTTGTAATACCACCAACCAGAGTCTCTACTTTAGGACATCCTTTTGGTCTCTTTTTAAGCAACATTATAAATTTAGTTTTCAGTTGATCCACATGCAGTGTGATAAGCGGTGACCATATTTTTCTTCCAACATAATTTTCATGATGTTCTTGTGTAATATTTAAGCTTTTATATTTTAAAAACACAGATATAATTGAAACACATAAACGTCTATTGATGACAAAGTGAGCTTTCTATTTGCAACTTATTTTTATGGTCTTCAATTCTGTTTATGGGGGAGACAGTTTCTAGTAACCTCTGAGCCATAATTTTCTAATGGAGTGAAATAACTCTGTCAGAGACAAAATCAGTACTTTCAAAGTACACACTAATATTCTTTGAAATTAGAATTTGACCTTTTTTGCTTTGTTTTTGCTTTTAAAGAATAAATACAAGCAGGTTTAGAAACATGGAGTATATATGACATTTGAAATACAGATCTTTTGATCTCTGCTGAAAAATCATGTGTGTTGTTGTATGTCTTCTTCCTTATTGATAATAGGTTAAAACTATAAATAAAAACTTTTTTCTATAAAATATGGTTAAAAATTAGGACAATTTTTATTTTAATGTTTAGCACTATATATTGTTCAAATTACAACTTGAATAGAAATGAAATATTTTAAAATTAAATACTAAGCAATTAAAAAGTTAAGACTGTTTTCTCCCACAGTGCTTATGCTTAAAATTCATACTAACTTGGAGTGACTATGCATGTGAGACCTATTATATGATAATTTCTTTTTTCCATAGATAACAAATTGCTGACTAAAAATCAAGCTGCTGTACTAACTCTATGAAGTAGCTATGAAAACATTGCAGATTTTAAGAGCTTTTTTTCTCTAGTTTTATTGAGAAGCAATTGATATGTATCACTATATCAGCTGAAGACAATATCGAGTGATAACTTAATTTACATGTATTGTGAAATGAGTTTTGCAAAATTTCTTGTTAAGATTATTCGGTTATACTTATTGCATTCAAGCCATTTGGCAAGTTGTTGTTCTATCAGGGGTTGCTTGATAGGAAAGGTGGATGTTCCACATAAAATAGTACAGAAGTTTCTAACTAATTCCATGGGATCTATCTGCAGATTGTTGGACTGGCACACATTCAAGATATTTGCCACTTTTTAGTTTCTATCACTATAGTCTTTTCCACCTTTGCTGCCATGGAGGGGGTATAGTATAGTATATAATTAAGACATTGGCTCTGAAGCCTGTAGGGGTGCCAGTTGTTGTGATGTGACGTTGGACAAAGTATCAACTTTTCTGCTACACAATTTCTTTTCATCAGTAAGATGGATATTTTTAAAAATTTCTTATGGGTCTCATGAGAAGATAAAATGAGATGTTGCATGCAAGCACTTAGCTATTTCCAGTGGGCAATAAGGCACAGCTCTCAGAAGGTTTTTGCTGACACTTTATCTTTTCCTACTCTTAAAGTGACCTTGGCTTTGGAAAAATGGAAGGAAATACCTTCTTCCCCAGATCATGAAGATGGAGCCTGACATCTACTTGATTCTTAGGAACAGCGGGCTTGTACAGTCTTATAAAGTGAGGAGATGTTAAGGGGAAAATGAAAGAGATGTATTACAATGCTAGAATATTCAACCCAGAGAAGGAATATATGGATTCAAGAGGAGGGAGTTAGCTTTAGGGAAACAGCATCAATGTGACATTTCCCCTGTTCTGGTTCTTAACTGGTTCACCTTCTGCCTTGATTTAAGATGCTCTACGCTTTCCTTCAACAGTTGACCCTTGAAGAATGTGGAGGTTAGGGGCACGGAGCCCCCAGAACCAGTCAAAAATCCATGTAAAACTTTACAGTCATTCTTCTGTATCTGCAGTTGCACATCTGCAGATGCAACCACTGAATCATGTAGTACCGTAGTATTTACTGTTGAAGAAAATCTGTGTATGAGTGGACTTGTGCAATTCAAACTCATTTTATTCAAGGTCAACTGTACTTTGCTTTTTTTTTTTTAACTTACTCCTGAAAGTTTACATGTTAGCTGGTAATTAAGGATTTTACAACTGTGAAATTGTAGGTTCCATTAATCAGAATTCTAATGTGAATGGTCATAATTGGAATCAGATCTTCTTTGGGAAATATCATCTTCTACAATAATGCCTCTGTATTTTTGTCATTTCCTTTACACTATGGGCAGTGACTATCATCCAGAGAGAGATGCTTTGGGTAGATAGCCTGAGATAATTACTTAGCATGGAACTTAAGGAAAGGTGTGTCATTGTAGGATATTTGGATATTTAACCACTTTATGAAAATACCTTATAGTTTAAAAATTTACAAATATTTCTAAGTGCCTCAGCTAGGCCAGGGCTTCCCCGGTGGCTCAAAGGTTAAAGCGTCCGCCTGGAATGTGAGAGACCTGGTTCGATCCCTGGGTTGGGAAGATCCCTTGGAGAAGGAAAGGCAACCCACTCCAGTACTCTTGGCTGGAGAATCCCATGGAGGGAGGAGCCTGGTAGGCTACTTGTCCATGGGGTCGCAAAGAGTAGGACACAACTGAGTGACTTCACTTTCAACTAGGCCACAGCAAGAGGGAGACAGTGAAATTCAGACCAGTGAACAAGATCAACCCAACAGTAATAAAGTGCTCACAAAGCACTTTGTTAAAAGCATAAAGTACATATCCCATTGTATTATCAGTATTTTCACAGTTCCTTAAGAGTGAGGGCTCCTTGTAGGAAACTATAGAATCTTATTTAATTTGGATTTCTTTTTTAATTTTATTTTTAGTTTTCTTTTGCCTGGAGAATTCCATGGACAAAGGAGCCTAGGGTGCCGCAGTTCATGGGGTTGCAAAGAGTCAGACACGACTGAGTGACTAACACACACATAGACCTGGTTTTTAATTGGAGGATGCCTGCTTTACAATGTTGCGTTGGTTTCTGCCGTACATCAGCATGAATCAGCTGTAGGTATACATAATGTCCACAGCACAGAAAACTGTAAACAAGGTGAAAAGACTCCCCTCAGGATGGGAGAAAATAATAGCAAATGAAACACCCGACAAAGCATTAATTTCTAAAATAAACAAATAACTCACGTAGCTCAATACCGGAATTTGGATTTCTAATGCTCAGTACATGTGTGCTGTGTGAAGGAATGAATGAATGAGCAGACAAGTCAGTTTGGTACCACGTGTCTCTGAAGAAAGTTTATGCTGGTGACGTAGTAAGTCAAGAGTGACTTGAGTCTTACCTAGTAGTTTGTGCTGTTCACTTGGAAAGCTCTGATGCTGCTTTAACTCCTGAATCAACATTAGATACATTCAGGAATGCCATTATTTAATGCACACCTTTCCTAGTTATTACTCTTTAGATAAGGATCAGGGTTTTTCATGAATTGCTACTTTAAAGTCAATCTTTTTCTTGATTGAATTGAAATATGCAGTTCTAAAACTAAAATCTACATACCTGTGATAATGTAAATTACTTTCCAGAAATAATTTACTTACATCAACCCCAACTGATCCTTTCCATACTGCGACTCACACTACAGAAGGTTTTTAATTCTCAACTCAGTGGTTTCAGACTTGGCCATGTAACATCCTTTAGCCAATAATGTGAGTGCAAGTGATAGGTGCCACGTCTCAGCGGAGACTTTAAGAGCCATGATGTGGTTCTGCCATTATTCTTTCCTTCTACTACAAAATTCTCATGTCTCAGCTAGAGCCTGATCTTCAGCCTTGATCTTGTAATGAAGATAAGAGATACCCATAGTAGCGTGGAAAGGAAGTAATTCCATTCATGTTGTTGCCCACCATTGAGATTTTAGGGCCATTTGTTATCATAGAATAACTTAGCTAAGCTAAATTATTTGATACAATGGCTTTTAATTAGAATGACTATATGATTTATTGTCAAACCTGGACATTTCTGAGAGTTAAAGGAGGTTTTATGACCAACTTGTATAAACTGGTACTGTCTCGACAAACAGAGACTGTACAGTCATCCTGTTTGTATGGAGAACAGAGTGATGATGGAATAATTCTGTACCTTTCTTTGACATTCTTACTCTCCTTTGATGCAGTCACTTCGTTGAAGCTTACAATGAACAGATATTTGCTTTCTTGACTGACTCCCCTTTTTTGCTGAAGCATATCCTTCAAAAAGGTGCATGGGATATTCATTAAAAAACTTTTAGAGTCTAAAGTGACTCTCTTTTAATTTTCACACTTCCTTTATAGTTTGGCTTGGACAAAATTTTAAGTAAAAAAATATTTTCCCTTAGATTTTGAAACATTGCTCTACTCCGCTGTCATTAGCATTCAATATTGCTGTTGTGAAACTTGATATCATTCTCGTTTCCATTCCTTTATGTTGACAGGCTTTCTCTCTCTGGAAACTTCTTCTCATTATCTCCGGCATTCTGAAATTTTGAAATGATGCATATTCTTTCATTGCTCTAGTCACTCAGCAGACTCTTTCAAACTGTAGATTTTTGCCTTATAATTCTGGAACAATGTCTTGTGCTCCTTCTTTGAGCTGTTTCTCTCCATTGTCTCTGCTCCCTCATTTTCATACTCCTTTCATTCACTGGCCATCCTGGATCAACTCAAAGTAGATTTTTGTGGGTTCTTGCTAACCATTGTTTTTATATTTCCTGACTTTTTGGTTTTTTCTTCTGGCTTCTTGGTGATATCTTCTATTTTAACTTTCAACTATTTGATTTATTTTGGATATTTTATGACGGCTAATTCCCAAGAGCTCTTTCTTACCCTCTGATCATTGTGTAGGCTACTCATATGTTTTATGAGTGCAATATCTTGTATTATGTCACTGGGGATCTGGCTTGCCTGTCTCTTCTGTTTTTCCTTTCAGCTTTTTCAAATGGTTTATTTTTGGCCCTGCTGGGTCTTTGCTGATGCTTGGGCTTTGCTTTGCTTGTGGAGAGCAGGGCCACCCTCCCGGGTGTGGCATGCGGGCCTCTCACTGAGGAGCACGGGCCTTAGGCACCTGGGCTTTAGTAGTTGCCAGGCGAGGGCTCATTTGCTGTGGTTTCCTGGGCTCTAGAGCACGGACTCAAATAGTTGCAGTGCATGGGCCTATGGCTCTGTGGCACGCGGGGTCCTCCCGGACCAGAGACCCAACCTGGGTCTCGTGCATTGGCAGGCAGATTTCCCACTGAGTCACCCTCAGCTGATCAGGAAAGGACTGACTTAGCACACGTGAGGTAAACCCAACACATTTCACAGAAAGTCCTACCTACAGACTGTCCCTTGGCTGGCTCTTGGAGGCTAAATTCTGAGCCCTTGGAATATCCTACTTGATAAAATTGATTTTGTACGCCTGAGACCTTGGGCCACACTGAACCAATGTGATCCACTGGTTTGTGCTAAAACAGTGATTTATGTTGACTGCCTGGTTTTGTGCTGGAGAAGGGAGACTGAAAGCTCAGTAGCTGAGGTTATTCATACAGGTTCTGCTTGCCTACATGACTGACTCCCAGTAAAAACCCTGGGTACCCAGGCTCCAGTGAGCTTCCCTACTGGCACAACTGTACATGTGCCACATATCACTGCTGGGAGAATTAGTTGTACCCCTGTATGACACTACTGGAATGGGAAGCCTGGAAACGTATACCTGGCTTTTCTTGGGTTTCACCCCATGTACCTTTTCTCTTTACTGAATTTAATCTGTGTTCTTTTATTGTAATAAAATACAGCTATGAGTATAACAGCTTTTCTTGGAGAAGGCAGTGGCACCCCACTCCAGTACTCTTGCCTGGAAAATCTCACGGATGGAGGAGCCTGGTGGGCTGCAGTCCATGGGATCGCTAAGAGTCGGACACGACTGGGCGACTTCACTTTGACTTTTCACTTTTGTGCATTGGAGAAGGAAATGGCAACCCACTCCAGTGTTCTTGCCTAGAGAATCCCAGGGATGGGGGAGCCTGGTGGGCTGCCGTCTATGGGGTCACACAGAGTCGGACATGACTGAAGTGACTTAGCGGCAGCATAACAGCTTTTCTAGTACTCCAAGTCCCTCTAGTGAATCACTGAGCCTGAGGGTCGTCCTGGAAAACCCCAGCACAAAAGTGATTCTTACTTAACTCTGCATATTTTTAAGTAAGTGACTAAAATGCCCAAAAAGTTCTCAGATCATAAAGACAGGTTTGTTCATTTGGTTATAAAGTAGTGGTTCTCAAAGTGTTGTTCAAGGACTTCTGCGATCTCAGAGAAACTTGCAAGGAGTTCATGAGGTTAAAATTATTTTCATATTAAATATCAGAGAGCTGTTTGCTTTTTCACTGTGTTAACATTCACACAGATGGTGCAAAGCACTGGTGGATGAAACTGCTAAAACCTCTTGCCATGAATAAAGGTAATGGCACCAGCCACATCAGCATAACAGCTTTTCTAGTACTCCAAGTCCCTCTAGTGAATCACTGAGCCTGAGGGTCGTCCTGGAAAACCCCAGCACAAAAGTGATTCTTACTTAACTCTGCATATTTTTAAGTAAGTGACTAAAATGCCCAAAAAGTTCTCAGATCATAAAGACAGGTTTGTTCATTTGGTTATAAAGTAGTGGTTCTCAAAGTGTTGTTCAAGGACTTCTGCGATCTCAGAGAAACTTGCAAGGAGTTCATGAGGTTAAAATTATTTTCATATTAAATATCAGAGAGCTGTTTGCTTTTTCACTGTGTTAACATTCACACAGATGGTGCAAAGCACTGGTGGATGAAACTGCTAAAACCTCTTGCCATGAATAAAGGTAATGGCACCAGCCACACCAGTATTATTCACCACCACAAGCTATTGTATAACATGCTAGTTTCACTGAAGGTTAACCTTGGTGAAATAGTAAAATTTATGAACTGAGTGCACATTTTTTAACATTCTGTGTAAGAAAATGGCAAGTCTGCCTAGGACATTTCTGCTACACACTGTATACAGTGGCTGTCTCAAGGAAAAGCATTAGTGCCCTTGTCTGAGTTGAAAGTTGAAGTGATTTTTTTTTCATGAAAACCATTTTTATTTACCAGAATGAATGATAGACAAGCTATAATCATTTAGAGTTGGATACCTACCAGACATTTTCTTAAAAATCAATAAAGTGAACATGTCACTTTAAGGAAAACAACTCACAATATTTTTTGCCAGTGATAAAATTCAAGCTTTCAAGAAATATAAAAGTTTGAAACACTTAAATTGGCCATGGGGAACTTGACAGCTTACCAATACTTATAGAGTTTTCTGATGATATCTGTGATAATATTAACCAATGTGTTTTTGTTTTTTGGATATTGCATAATGACATGGGTCAACATTTGGAAGACCTCTATAACTCAATGAGCAAAGATTTTCTAAATGACAAATGCATGATGTTACAAAATCAAAAGATACGTTCAAAGTGCAAGATAGACCAATGGACTTTAATGGAACAGAGTACAAAAAGTTCACTGGTATAATTTCAGATTCTGCCTAAAGATAACCTTTAGAAACTACTGATTTTCAAGTTTTGGTGGAGTTTCAGTCTGCACTTACCCAAAAGGGTACTCAAATACTTTTTCCACTTTCCAACTATATATATTAGTGTGAGGCTACAGTTTCTTTATATACTTCAACCAGAACATTGCAACAGGTTAAATGCAGGAGCAGATATGAGAGCCCAGATGTATTTTATTACAATAGACTTTAAAGAGATTGTTCAAACTACCACTCTTCCACTAAATATTTTTTGTTTTAAATAATTACTTTTCATTAAAAATGTTACTTATGTTATACAGATTTGTTATTATTTTGAAATAAATTAATAAGTATTTTTAAATTCCCAATTTAATTTCTAAATTGTTACAATTTGATACCTGTAATTTGCAGCTATCAGTAGTTTTTGTAACTATAATTTGAGATGTGCTGCTCCAGGTCTTAGGAGGAAGACCCAGTCTTTTCATTGGAATGCTCCTAAATGTTGTTACTTGTAGATGCATTTTTCTGAAATAGTTCGTTTTCTCCCAGAGAGGAATTCCTCGTTTCTGTGACTCTGGGCTCTATGGTGGCATTTTGGAAGTGGGCCAGAGAAAGGGGCTCGCATGTCCCTTGGTTCACTAGTGCCCCTTGTCATCCGCTGGTTTTATCCTATGCCACGCTCCTCTCCTCCATTCTGTTTGGTGGCCATAACTGTGAGGTCTTTTTGACTTTACTTCTCCAGAGAATAACCTCTGCTCTCCAGTCAGGGTGGGAGAAAGACAGTAGATAAATGCAGTGATAAATCACTTTTTGTTAATATTCTTTCTTCCTTACGGTTTTCCACAGTGACTGCATCACTTTACATTCTCACCAACGGTGTGAAAATGTTCCCTTTTCTCTGCATCCTCATGAACATTTGTATTTGTGGTTACTTGTGTTCTTTTTAATGATAGCCGTTTTGACATGTGAGGTGATAGCTGATTGTAGTTTTGATTTGCATTTCTCTGATGATTAGCAATGTTGAGCTGCTTCATCTCTACTTTAATCATCTAAAAAGTTCTTTCTTAGATGCTATTGATCCCTCTCCTCATATCTTTTTAGGCATATAGTAGGGTAAATAATGACTCCCTCAAAAGATATCCTTGTCCTAGTCTCTGGAAACTCTGAGTGTTCCTTTACATGGTAGAGACTTTGCAGATGTGGTTACGTTAAAAATCTTGAAAGGAGAGACCATCCTGGATATGCCAGGGCCCTAAATATAACCACAAATGTCCATTTAAGAATGAGGCAGGGGGAGATTTGTTACAGACAGGAGAAGGGGATGTGATGATGGGGGCAGAAGTTAAGATGACGCGGCCACAAACCAAGGAATTGTAGCAGCCATCCAAACTGGAGGAGGCAGGAAGAGCTGCTTCTCCAGGGGCTGTGCCAACACCCTGATTTATACCCAGTGATACTGATTTCCTATCTCTAGATTCTAGAATCATAAGGGAGTCAATTTCTTTTAAGTCACTGAGTTTGTGGTAGTTTGTAAGTACAGCTTCAGGAGGCTAACATAAAACATAGTTGTTTGCTGCTGCTAAGTCACTTCAGTCATGTCTGACTCTGTGCGACCCCATAAATGGCAGCCCACCAGGCTCCCCTGCCCCTGGGATTCTCCAGGCAAGAATACTGGAGTGGGTTGCCATTTCCTTCTCCAATGCATGAGAGTGAAAAGTCAAAGTGAAGTCACTCAGTCGTGTCTGACTCTTAGCGACCTTATGGACTGCAGCCCACCAGGCTCCTCCCTCCATGGGATTCTCCAGGCAAGAGTACTGGAGTGGGGTGCCATTGCCTTCTCTGACATAGTTGTTTAAGTTGGCTTAAAACTCAACATTCAGAAAACTAAGATTATGGCATCCAGTCCCATCACTTCATGGCAAGGAGATGGGGAAACAGTGGAAACAGTGACAGACTTTATTTTCTTGGGCTCCAAAATCACTGCAGATGGTGACTGCAGCCATGAAATTAAAAGACACTTGCTTCTTGGAAAAAAAAGCTATGACAAACCTAGACAGCATATTAAAAAGCAGACACATCACTTTGCCAACAAAGGTGGGTTTAGTCAAAGCTATGGTTTTTCCAGTAGTCATGTATAGATATGAGAATTGGAGTATAAAGAAAACTGAGTGCCAAAGAATTGATATTTATGAACTGTGGTGTTGGAGAAGACTCTTGAGAGTCCCTTGGACTGCAAGGAAATCCAACCAGTCCATTCCGAAGGAGATCAGCCCTGGGATTTCTTTGGAAGGACTGATGCTGAAGTTGAAACTCCAATACTTTGGCCACCTGATGCAAAGAACTGACTCATTGGAAAAGACCCTGATGCTGGGAAAGATTGAAGGCAGGAGGAAAAGGGGAGGGCAGAGGATTGAAAGGTTGTTGCTGAGCCACAAAAGAGGCCTGGATTCTTGGCTTCCAGAGGAGAAGAATTCAATCCAGGGCCAGAGACAAGGCTTGATCACTCAGAGATTTTGCACAATAGAGTTTTATTAAAGTATAAAAAGGATAGAGAACGCTTCTGACATAGACATCAAAAAGGGACAGAAAGAGTACCCTCTTGCTAGTGTTAGCAATGAAGTTATGTACTTTTAATTAGTTATTACAATGAATCAAAAGAATGTCTCAAGTTTGTGAAAATTTTACCAGACCCACTTTCACAGTTTACATTTTAGGATAATAAGATTAAAATTTAACAATAGAAAGATCCTCCAGACCCGCTCCCATAATATACATTCTAAGATATCAGGATTCCTCAAAAGGTTTTCAGGAAGGAGAAACGGTCCTCTAGCCAGATACACTGTTGTTGTATAATCCCTAGTACAGAGTTTAAACTGAGTTGTGTAATTGACTAAGACTAAGGAATGCAGAGGAAAAAAAAAGTTTGTCCTTTTCTCCTCCTTGAGAATTCCAGACCCCCAGTCTCCACTTTGAGAGCCCCAGACCCCTTTCTCTTCCTTGGGGACCCCCAGACTTCTTATCAACCTACCTAGGAATTGACTCTCTCAGGATGAGATGGTTGGATGGTGTCACTGACTCATGGACATGAGTTTGAGTAAGCTCCAGGAGTTGGTGATAGACAGGGAAGCCTTGTGTGCTAGTCCATGGGGTCACAAAGTGTCAGACACAACTGAGCGACTGAACTGATGCCATTTTAATGGGATTTTGCAGGTTAGGCTAGGTAAATGCATGTGGTCTTCAGCTATAACCAGTAGCTTTGCAATAAGTTTCTAACTTCCATAAAGATGAAGCAAGCAGGGGAGGATTGAAATTTTGCCAGACTAGATAACTTTCTGATGTTTTGGAATGACTCAGCTGCCTCCAGGGGGTAGGGTTGGGAGTTGGGTCTTAGATTTCAGTCACTTGTTTTTTTTGGATTCTCAAAAAAGGAAGCATATCCAAATGACTGTAATGTATCTGGGAGTTTTAAAATAGCCAACAACAGGCATGAATTCTTGATCCAGCCCTAGAACTAGGAAGCCTTTGGGATATAATCAGGTTGGAGTAGGGGAATGAATTACTTTTCACATTTTCTGTTGCCTGGATGTGAGAACTTTTACAACTCTCCATTGAGACATATTACTTCTTTCTACGTGACTACCTTCTGAGCCTTTATGCAGTTTAAATAAAGAAAGGGGTTGCAGCTTCCTTGCCTTTCCCTGTATTTGATGTTAACGATGCTTCCCATTACATTGTCTGTATATGAGCCAAACAGCATGGAAAACTGAAAGGGAATAGTCATTAGGGGAGGTGAGAGCTGTAACAGCCGAGTGTAAGCATCCTGAGGTCAGTAAAGGGACTGAAAGATGGACGTGGGCCCTGCAAGTCTCTTCTTTTCACAGTCACAAGTATTTAGGTAGCACTCACAGAGTGTCAAAATCTCAATAAAATAGCCTCTTTGGAAGCAAATTGGACTTCCCTGGTGGCTCAGAGGTTAAAATGTCTGCCTGGAATGCAGGAGACCCACGTTCTATCCCTGGGTTGGGAAGATCCCCTGGAGAAGGAAATGGCACCCCACTCCAGTACTCTTGCCTGGAGAATCCCATGGAGGGAGGAGCCTGGTGGGCTACAGTCCATGGGGTCCCAAAGAGTTGGACACGACTGAGCGACTACACTTTGGAAGCAAATAGTAACCTCCACCTTATCCTTAGCTCTTATTTTACTTGGGTAATCATAATACATAATGTAATGCATTAGTATGGTAGATACCTGAAGGATTATTTTCCAAATTACTTGAATCTCTGGACATAATGAGAAAGCAAAAACTTTAGCATCCAGAATTTACAACCTATGAAAAGACTGTTATTCAAATTGTCTTGATACATTATTAAAGAAATAAATCTCAGAATTTATAACAAAGTTGGGACTCAGATATTTTGTACAAATTAGATTTTTCTTTTCTTCACATGATTAGAATTGCCTGGGAATTTTTAGTGATAGATATAGGTCTTTAAAGAATAATGATGAATAAAAGATGACAAATAAAACCTAAATTGACAGGGTAAGCCAAGTAAACAGAATTATATTAGACAGAAGCCAGAACATGACCATTTTAGGCAGTATGCCCACTGGGTTGTAATTAGGTTTAATGCTATTTTTTTCTGATACTTCAAATGCTGCTGGTGGTCAGTGAAAGTTTAAAATAATCAGAGACATATTCTGCAGTAATAAAGTTTATTTTTGCTGTACAGAGACATAAATACAGATAGTCAGTCAACTCATTTGCTTAGTTGTGTCTGACTCTTTGCGACCCCATGGACTGCAGGACTCCAAACTTCCCTGTCCTTCACCATGTCCAGAAGTTTGGTCAAACTCACGTCCATTGAGTCAGTGATGCCATCCAACCATCTCATCCTCTGTTGTCCCCTTCTCTTCCTGCCTTCAATCTTTACCAGAATCAGGGTCTTTTCCAATGAGTCAGTTCTTTGCATCAGGTGGCCAAAGTATAGGAGTTTCAGCTTCAGCATCAGTCCTTCCAAAGAAATCCCAGGGCTGATCTCCTTCGGAATGGACTGGTTGGATCTCCTTGCAGTCCAAGGGACTCTCAAGAGTCTTCCCCAACACCACAGTTCATAAATATCAATTCTTTGGCACTCAGCTTTCTTTATACTCCAATTCTCATATCTATACATGACTACTGGAAAAACCATAGCTTTGACTAAACCCACCTTTGTTGGCAAAGTGATGTGTCTGCTTTTTAATATGCTGTCTAGGTTGCTCATAATTTTTCTTCCAAAGAGCAACTGTCTTTTCATTTCAGAGCTGCAGTCACCATCTGCAGTGATTTTGGAGCCCAAGAAAATAAAGTCTGTCACTATTTTCATTGTTTCCCATCTATTTGCCATGAACTGATGGGACTGGATGCCATGATCTTAGTTTTCTGAATATTGAGTTTTAAGCCAGGTTTTTCATTGTCTTCTTTCACTTTCATCAACAGGCTCTTTAGTTCTTCTTTGCTTCCTGGCATAAGGGTGGTGTCATCTACATACCTGAGGTTATTGATATTTCTCCCAGCAATCTTGATTCCAGCCTGTGCTTCATCCATCCTGGCATTTTGCATAATGTACTCTGCACATAAATTAAATAAGCAGGGTGACAATATACAGCCTTGAAGTACTCCTTTCCCAATTTGGAACCAGTCTGTTGTTCCATGTCCAGTTCTAACTGTTGCTTCCTGACCTGCATACAGATTTCTCAGGAGGCAGGTCAGGTGGTCTGGTATTCCCATCTCTTTCAGAATTTTCCACAATTTGTTGTTCCACACAGTCAAAGGATTTGCTGTAGTCAACAAAGCAGCAATAGATGTTTTTCTGGAACTCTCTTGCTTTTTTGATGATCCAGCAGATGTTGGCAATTTGATCTCTTGTTCCTCTGGCTTTTCTAAATTCAGCTTGAACATCTGGAAGTTCATGGTTTCATGTACTGCTGAAGCCTGGCTTGGAGAATTTTAGGCATTACTTTACTAGCATGTGAGATGAGTGCAATTGTGCAGTAGTTTGAGCATTCTTTGGCATTGCAATGAAAACTGACCTTTTCCAGTCCTGTGGCCACTGCTGAGTTTTCCAAATTTGCTGACATATTGAGTGCAGCATTTTCACAGCGTCATCTTTTAGGATTTGAAATAGCCTCCACTAGCTTTGTTCTTAGTGATGCTTCCTAAGGCCCACCCGACTTCACATTCCAGGATGTCTGGATCTAGGTGGGTGATCACACCATCATGGTTACCTGGGCCATGAAGATCTTTTTTGTATTGTTTTTCTGTGTATACTTGCCAACTCTTAATATCTTCTGCTTCTGTTAGTATTATCTGAAATATAGATAAAACAGTCTAGTAATGAAAAAAACTGCTTCCCCCAAACAAATGACTCCCCTTAACTAATATGTCCCAGTTTCTTGACAACATTCAAAGAACTACCCTATATCAAGAACTGCATTGTTTGAAAACTTACCAAACATTGGATAAGCTGGATAGTGTTCCTGATGAAAGTAGGGAAGAAAGATCAAAACATCTGGGTTGGGAGGATCACGGTTGAATAGTGTGTGGAGTAATGAGGGCATATGTTAACAGGTGACTAGAATACTGAATTCTTGACTTAGAGAATCTAGGGTTTCTTTCTTCTACTGTCTACTTGTTACAGAAAGGATTTTATGTTTCCAAATAGTTCTCCTGTGTGTGTATGACTGTATGACAGTTGTGGGGGAAGGGATGGAGAGAGAGAAAAAGATGGGGAAAAATGAGAACAAGAGAAAGCAAAATAATACAAGTTTAAAAGAAACGAGAAGTGAGCAACACAAAAGCATGGTATTAAAATGGAGCAAGAAATAACATTAATAATAATAATAATTTAAAAAGTCAACCAGAAAGGTCTACAAAGGCCCTTATATTTATGTCTGATATTTTAAAAGCTATTCAGAAAAGAGGCCAGTTGTATGTAAGATGCAAACATTTGTGGCTCCAGAGGTACAGATATATCCTTGAGGTTGGGGACAGGCAGGAGAAAGTTTAATGGAGATGGCACCTTGTGATGTAATGAATGATATTCTCAGCAGAGTTCTGTGGTACTCTGATACATTTCTCAGGGTTGTTAATTATCAGTGGCTTCATATCCAACAGCAGTTCAGCAAAATCACTCCTACCAAGGGCTGTTGCACTGTAAACCATGTATACAATTAGATAGAAGAACCAGAATCTGCTTCTGAAGCCGTTGTGCTCTGGGAAGAACGATGTAGAGACACATGAGCCTGTTCTGCTTTTGTGGCCATCTGGGCTTCTTCAGTGCTTAAGAGTGACAAAGGAACTAAATGTATTTGCTTATATGGAGAAGGAATGACTTTCTGCATAAGAAGAAGAAAAATGGAAAGTGCTCATTATATACATTCAAGCAACCTAGAGCTTCCTCTTTCTTCTTCGTTAGTTATATAATTCCAGATGTGGACTAGACTGGAGTCTTTTTCCTCTGGATGAGTGGCTCATAGAGTATGGATAAAATATAAATAATTTTTATGATCCATCTTATGCTCCCAAGACAAAACCTAGTGGTCCAGAGCCACCATACAACTCCACAAGGCATGGCCTCATCTAAATGGAGGTTGTGTGGATCACGTCCAGTTGTGCTACTTAGACACGCTGAGTGAGTGAGTGAGTGAGTGAGTGAGTGAAGTCGCTCAGTTGTGTCCGACTCTTTGCGACCCCATGGACTACCAGGCTCCTCTGTCCATGGGATTCTCCAGGCAAGAATACTGGAGTGGGTTACCATTTCCTTCTCCAGGGGATCTTCCCCACCCAGGGATCGATAGGAGGACCTTTGTCAAAGAAAGAGTAGGTGTAAAGGTTAATGCTTTTATCCATTTCAAGCAGGTTATAAAGCACATTGGAGAAGGAAATGGCAACCCACTCCAGTATTCTTGCCTGGAGAATCCCAGGGACAGAGGAGCCTGGGGTCTCAAGAGCCAGACACGACTCAGCAACTAAAGTATAAGGTGCATGGATGTCAAGTGAGGAACGATGGCATCTGCCTCAGTAAACTGAGTCCTGCTTTGTCGGGAGAAAAGGCAGCACTTCCATGAATCGGCAGTAGTGTGGGGCAGCAGCACAGACCAGGGCAAGCCCCGTTGCCACAGGCTCTGTTAGAGTGATGGCTGCTGGAACGTCCTGTAAACACAGTTTTTGAATTTAAAAGTGTAACTTATAGAAATAGAGATAACTTGTCAACAGTGTCACTTATCTTATCAAAGAATGAAGGAACCAGTAAGATGAAAACTTGATTACAACAACACTTTGAGAAAGTCAGCATTTATAGGAAATCCAGTAGGAGAATCTTAGAATGAGAATGGTGAGGGCAGTTGGAAACTGGTTAATGGTCTAAAACGCAATAAACATATGAGTTATTTTTTCTACCAGGAAGAAATAATTTGGATAAAAAATTTTTAAATTTTCCTTTTACAGAATCAGTTGGGTACAGTCTTAACCTTTATCAGGAATTGCAAGGTGCCCTAAGCACAGTGGAATGATTTCAGGTTGGATGCTGTTAGGGTTTTACTACTAGTTTTATAAATTTTATGCTAAATGCATACATAAAGTATTGTGGGTATGGGAGAGAGTTCTTAAAGCACATCAACTCCTGTTGTCCCAGAACCTACCTCTGGTATGATGTAATAAAAGAAAGGACAAGTGTACTGCTTGAGTGGCTGAACACTCCATAGGTGAGAGACAGGGAAAATGATTTTTCTCTGCTTATAAGAGGGAAGGAGACAGCTGTCCCCCTCCTCTCCTGAAAATGTCTCCTTGGAAACGTAACGGGCCTAAATCCACTTCAACTCTTTCGTTTATAAATAAAATCTCTTCAGGAGCCAGAATGCCCTGTGTTCTTGGCTTTTACCACCTAAGAACTATCTCCAAGTTTTGGGCTCAGTCCTCCTTGACATTTAAATACCTCAGAAGGTAACACTCCAGGCTGGGCAGTAACCGTTTGGGGTCTTTTTGGTACAGACAAGTTAATTCCATCATTAGGGAGACAAATAGCTGCAGATCTATGTGAAAAATGTTTCTAGGAGAAATGAAAGCAATTTTTTCTCCCTAAGATTTTTCTGTCTTTATTTTGTATACATTCCTGTATCTCAGGAAGTTGGAGCTATTTGCGAGAATAAATACTGTAGACTGACTCAAAATGTGGTCCTGAACTAGCAACATCAGCCTCACTGGGAAATAGTTTAGAAATAAAACATTTTCAGACATTAGATTATACTAGATTTACTGAATTAGAAGTACTAGTCCAATAGTCTGTTGAGTGAGCCCTCCAGGTAACTGATGCAGGCCACAGTTTGAGAACTGCTGCCGTGCGCCCTGTGCTTATGAACTAGTCCCAGCCGTCCTCTTTATTTCCTACAGCTGACTCTGCTCCCTACATGCATTACTAATTCTTTACCAGTTTATGAAGTCCATCTACTGCTATGTTAAGGTCTACTCATTATAGTGAGTTTAGTGGTGACCCAAAGAGCAGATTTACACGTAGGAGGCATTTTGGTGTAATGAGAAGGTTATGAGATGCCTGTTTCAGAAAGGGTTTAAAAACTGGATAAGCAACCACCTGTTTTGGGTGACTTAAATATAGATACCAGCAGCAGAGGGCTGGCCAAAATGACTGAAATTTTTCAGTTTCCTCAAGGCAAACTATTTGAGAGACCAACTAATAAAAGAATTTCCTGATTGAAGAGTAACTGAGCAGGATTATCCCTTGAAGATTCAGCATGCAGAAATATGTTGAAACATTTTCTTCTCTATTGCATGTTGCATCACTAGTACATTTAGGAAATAATACTGGCTACTTATACATGCTTCTTAGATATTTTTATGCTTTTAATTGGTTGGAATTCTGGTGTCGTATCTGTCTTGACACCAGAATTGTTTAAGGTGTTTAGTGGTTTCTCCACTTGCCTCCTACTGTCTTCATAAGGGTGACATCAGAATTCCCTTTATCTGTCAGCAGTGTATTCTCTCACACAAAAGTGGGTTCATTCTTACAAGTGGGAACTCAAGGGGCCTAACAGAAACTACCCATTTGCTCAGAAATCTGTCCTTCTGGAAAAGTAGTAAATGATATCAGATTATATAAAATTCAGTTTCTCAAATCCCCACATGATCTCTTGAAATTCCCTTTCCAGCTTTATGAATCTAAGCAAACAGAACATGTGGGACCCATTACCCACATTCCCAAAAGTTCTGTTATAGTTCCATGAACGTAAATCTGATTTGCTTGGCTTTCATGAGAAAGATCATAAGAGTTAACCCACAGCAGAAATGCATAGGAAGGAAAATATAATTGTCAGCATGCGCGTTTTGGGGCTGCACCATTAATGTTGACCTAAAAGCACATGTGCCATGAGAAAAATGCGACAAAGAAAAAGAAAGACCTAAATGTAGAGAGCACCCGTGCACATGCTCAGTGGCCCAGCCGTGTCCGACTCTTTGTGACCCCATGGATAGTAGCCCGGCAGGCTCCTCTGTCCATTTTCCAGGATTTTCCAGGCAAGAATACTGGAGTGGGTCGTCATTTCCTCCTCCAGGGGATCTTCCTAATCCAGGGATCGAACCTGTGTCTCCTGCATTGGCAGGTGGATTCTTTATCACTGAGCCACCTGCAAAGCACTATATTGCCTAAAATTAAAGAGGGAATAATCCAGGTTAGTATAAATACTAACACATAAACCATAAATGCTTCCTGAGAATGTTTCTTGTTTCTCACAATACCTGCGAATCACTCACTTTCATTAAGCAGAATTGTTTTTATGGACTGCTGAATTATTCCTTGCAGTACCATATTTTGTTGCTTCTGAGACTGGTTTGGAAGGAAGCAGTCATTATCTTAAATATTACCAGTGTTTATCCAGGTTTCTGTGGTAATTTTGTTGAGATTTTTCAAAAGCTGTTCAAAATATGAATATCCAAATAGTGCAAAGTGCACAATTTTTTTTTCCTTTTCTCCATGAAGTCTTGCTCTTGGGAGGGCTATTAAAGAAAACTTCTATTAGAGGAAACTTCTCAGTTATCATTTCTCCTATTCACTTTCCAGTTCTGGTATCTGTGCTCTTTTGATTTTGAGACTGTTCAACACATCAAGTTGTGGAGAATTACTTTAGCTCTCTAGTTTAAGGGCGCTTGTAGTTTGGCTTGGTAGGCATGCAATACCAGAGAAGAATAAATGCAATGATATCGCTACTCCATCTTAGTTGGGAGAAGTGGTCTGGCCATATCTCCATTAAAATACAGAGAAAGATTTTTGCTAGGTTATGTATACTTGCTGTGGCATGGTGCTTTACCTAAATGCAGATCCTTTAGTGTCCTCTGGATCATGACATGTGATGCAAAGGTCTTGTCACTCACTCCAGCCTGGCTCAGATCTGCTCCCAGGGCTCTGGTGTTCTTTCCTGAAGGTCTTTCTTTTTAAGTGAACCTGGAAACCCTCCTGGTTGGATGATGCTACTATACACTTCTTATGTATGTGTGTGTGTCTTTCCTCTTTCCATGATCCTGGCTGAGGATTCGGATGCAGCTCTTTGAGAACTCCTTTGCTTTCTATACCCAAAGACAGAACACAGGATCTTTTCATTTTAATGGAACTAATCATCACAAGGGGGAAAGAAATGAGATAGTACCATGAACAAACTCCAAGAAGTTGAAAGTATTTAAGAAATCTGATGAAGTTTTTGGCTCCTGTAGGCCCTTTTGTAATTCTTTATTTTTCTTTGTCGATTTTGAAAACCAATTCTATGACAGCAAGTTTGTATATATCTTATGTACTAAGAACCCAGAAAACAAATCATGATGTAGCAAAGGAACAAAAGATGTTGGTTACGGAATACATTTTACTAAAAACAAGCTCAACCAAAGGGCAGAAGGCTCACAGAAGGCTGTCAAATTAATATGTAGAAATCAAGTCTCTGTGTAGTAATATTTCTTAATTAAAGCAGAGCTAGAAAATGTAAAACAAAACCCATTTAATACTGAAACTGAGCAGAATGTAACCTTGGTTGGTAGCTAAAAATAGAAAAGGAATGAGGTGATGACTGAGGGTGTCTTTGTCGATTTCAGTGCCATCATAACTAAGATTTACAAACGCCACATTCTATATTGCCCCAAGGAAACCAGGATTATCATCTTCCTGTCTGTTCCATTGTCCTTCTGACTTGTGTAATTTGTATACTTGTCTACTGTAATTATCTATCCTTTCTCTCCAGCCAGTACAGTTTCAATGGCTCCTGGAAGGAAATATATTTCTCTGTGACTGTCTGGCACAGAGCAGTATGTCCTTAAAGCCTCATACTGTGCTCTTCCTTAGGAAGAAAACTAATAATGCTAACTATAAAGTCAACTATAGCACAGTAAACCATTGACATTTTATGGTTCTGAGTTTTTATTCTTGGCAGTTGAAATATGCTTGGTAGTTAATTTTACATCAGGCTGCATCCCAAGAGTTTGTGTGTGACAGCTTTAAATAGAGAAAATGAATATTTTTAAAACAGCCCAGCAACTATTGGTATGAATCAAGTAATTTTGGGATACAAATGGATAGTGAATAAAATCTGTTCTATAATTTTGTTGAAACTACCTGCATCTGACATGAAAAGTGGGCACTAAATCTGGAAAACATTTTCTTTGGCTCTGAGGGTGCCAGTGGGACCTTTTCCTCACTAAAGGATACACTGCGCTAAGCTTTTCTTTGGATTCCTAAAATGCCCCTACTGCCCAAGGTAGTGAAGCAGGAGGAGGCACCAAAGACTAATTTGACTTCCTGATCTGGGCGTAAAAATAGAAGCTTGCCTGTAAGGAGTTGTTTGGATTAAATGAGAAATGTGTATAAAACATACCACAGAGCTGGAGCAGCCTACTTAGCAAATGTCCTAGACATGCTTGTACCAGCTCTGTCCTTGGGCCATTTATGTAAAGTTTCTGAGTCTCAGTTTCTTTACCTGTAAGATTTAGAATGTGTGAATCAACTGAATCATTAGGTTTTAAGGACAAAGGGCCCACATTGGGTGAAAGTGCTATAGTCCTCACCATCTATTAATTCCTCCAGTCCCAGAGAGTGTAGCTCTTCTGTGCTGGTTCCAGAAATGTTACCATTCAACCATTTCATTGGTAGGATAACAGCAGAAGCAACTTCATTTCATTATGTATTTTCACCTTGTCCTCCTGCCCTCTTTGTCACCTCCTTTTTCTACCCCGGGAAACTGCCTAGGACAGATCTCATCATTTGCATTCAGACATTAGAAATAGTCTCATTTTCAGCCATTAGCAAGTCCAGTCTTGTCTAAATGCAAACATCTATCTCTCACTCGGAGAAACTTGTATGCAGGTCAAGAAACAACAGTTAGAACTGGACATGGAACAATGGACTGACTCCAAATTGAGAAAGGAATATGTCAAGGCTGTATATTGTCACCCTGCTTATTTAACACATACAGAATACAGCATGAAAAATTCTGAGCTGGGTGAAGCATAAGCTGGAATCAAGATTGCTGGGAAACATATCAGTAACCTCAGATATTCAGATGACACCACCCTTATGGCAGAAAACAAAGAGTACTAAAGAGCCTCTTGATGAAGATCAAAGAGGAATGTGATAAAGCTGGCTTAAAACTCAATATTCAGAAAACTAAGATCATGGCATCCAGTCCCATCACTTCATGGAAAATAGATGGGGAAACAATGGAAACAGTGACAGACTTTACTTTCTTGGGCTCCAAAATCACTGCAGATGGTAACTGCAGCCATGAAATTTAAAGACACTTGCTCCTTGGAAGAAAAACTATGACAAACCTAGACAGCATATTACAAAGCAGAGACATTACTTTGCCAACAAAGGTCCATCTAGTCAAAGCTGTGGTTTTTCCAGTAGTCATGAATGGATGTGAGAGTTGGACGATAAAGAAAGCTGAGCGCTGAAGAATTGATGCTTTTGAACTGTGGTGTTGGAGAAGACTCTTGAGAGTCCTTTGGACTGCAAAGGGGTCCAACTAGTCCATCCTAAAGGAGATCAGTCCTGAGTGTTCATTAGAAGGACTGATCAGCCTTTGGGCTCCCCTCAGGTCCGGTCCTTGGGGGTCCTCTGCAGCCTCCTTTTGCTATAGCACCTGCCGCCATGGTGGATGTGTGCCTGCTCCCATCAGCGGCTTTGCTCACCCTCAGTCGGGGCCAGCTGGTGTCCTCAGGTGAGTGGTCATCCCGGCTCTGAGCCCCTGGTTCTGCGGAGGATAGCCAGGTTCTCCCACAAGCTCCTTCCCACATGCTGTGCTGGAGCCCGTAGAGCCTCTTGACCCCAGTGCGCGTCCCTGGGGTCCTCACCTTCCCCCATAGACTGGTGGAAGGAAGGTGGTGGGGGGTGGCTAACTGGGGATTACAGAGCCCCGATAGCTCTGTTTAAGTATATCAACTCTTAACACTCTGAGTTATAATTCTGATTAGTGTTCTTCTTTTCAGCTATATAGTTTTCTTAGCAGCTTTATTTGCTCTGGGAGGTCACAGTTTGATCTGTTTTGTGCTTATGTCTCCTAGTATGTTTTCACTGTCCAAAAGGGTGGTATTATATACTTTTCTCTTTTTCCCCTCAATAGCTTTGTATTGTATTTGACCTAGATCTTTATCTGTTGTTCATATTTATGTGAAACTACTTTTCCTAAGCGTTTAGAAGCTATGGCTCTGTTACTCAAGGTAGTTTTCTTAATTTTTAGTGCCCCCATTAGTTTTCTGTTTGGGGAGTGTGAGGGCATATACTCACTTGATCTGTGAGGTTTCCTGGCTCTGCTTCCCTTTCCCTACTTACCTGGGTCCTCTCTTCCATGTTTCTACAGTGCCCAAGTTTTTACTGAATTTTTATTTTATTCCAAGAAGTTTCTGCCTACTGTGGGACTTTCAGAGGGAAATTCTGGCTGTTTGATCTTGACAATGCATGCGACCCATACTGCTTCAGTCTTTTCCAGACTTTTCTGTAGGGTCTCTTGCAGCAATCATCAGCCATTTATAGTTTTTTTTGTTGTTGTTTTTAACACTGCACTGCATCTTTGTTGTAGCATGTGGGCTTAGTTGCCTCACGGCATGTGGGATCTTAGTCCTCGACCAGGGATAGAACCTGCATCTTCTGCATTGGAAGGCAGATCCTTATTGGAAAGCAGAACCGCTGGACCACCAGGGAAGTTCCCATCCGCTGTTGAGTTGGTCAAAAAGCTTCCAGTTTGGGGTGCTGTTTTCAAGTGGGTCCTGCTCCCCAAGGAGTACCTGTACACTGTTTTGCCCTCTCATTGATTAGACCCGCAGACACCCCATTTCCTCTCTCTGTCTTCTGCCACACAGACACTGATGACATGCAGATCTTGTGGATGCTGCCACTTTACTGTGACTGCTTTATGTAGGGATGTGGGGTCTTTTGCAGGGGTATTTTTTGTGGTTTTGTTGCAAAGTTGTCTTCTTCTCCCATCTAGTTGATTGCTCTTTTTTACTTGAAGATGCTTTACAAAAGTCATTTACTATATAAACATGAAATGATAGCCCTAGTAAAATGATAAATTGGATTCTTCTATGAACAATATGTTATGTTATTCTTCTGTCTTTAAAATAAATGTTGTGATTCAATGGAGAAGATAATGTTAAATTATTTATTCCTCAGTTCAATAGCCAGTAAGAACCAATGCCTGCATGTTTCTTTCATTAAGTCTGTTCTATTATAGAATTATGTAAGTTGTCGAGAGTAGTGCAGGAGCCTGAAGCTAGGGGTAGTGGAGCTGTTACCATCCCCAGGCTGGAAGCCACATTAGCAGGGAGTGTGTGCTGGTGGCAGGGGGAGAGTGGGTATCAATACTTCCTTGAGAGAACCAGTGACTTTCTCTTGAGGGACACAGACAAGTTGAGGTGATTTTCCAAGGAGAGAATTAGGGACACAATATCCTGACCATATTGTCTTCTGTTTTCATTTTCTGCTTGAGCATCCTTATTGGCTGAACACAAAATGTATGAGTGCTCGTGGGGTAAGACTAGGATGAAAGGAGAGATAAGGTGCCTGTATTAAACAAATAGAAAATAACCAGTATACTATTTGTCTCATTGGATAGAACTGTCTCGGGCTAAACTTGAATTTGTGGCTTATAAATATGTCATATTTATTTAACAATATATCTTCCCACTACTGAAACAGAAATCACTCTTCTTACCTGTATACTTGGCTGTTAACTATTAGTAAATGAGGGTGAATTTATATTTTTAGCCCCATCTTCTCTCTCCTTCAAATATTGTTCATTAAAAAATTAACCAAGGTATTTGGAAATAAAAGGTAAAATCAGAAAACCCAATTATTAGTTTATGAAAAATTTAAAGATCTTTTTATCTACCAGTTTATATACAGGCTAATTTATGTCCATAGCCAACTATGTCATGAACTTATTCTAGTATTGAAAGGATAATACTTTACCCCAGCTCATCTTTGTTGACCATAATGACATCAAAAGATCTTTCATCTGTTACCATGATGATTGCTTAAGTATATGTATTTCTCAAGATAAGTTGGGTTATGCAGCTGGTACCAGATCGCTCCAATCTCAGTGGCTTAAAACAGGAATACACCCAGTGAGGCCCAGCAGTAGACTCTGCTCCTCACAGTTATTGATGGCTCCAAAGCAGAGTGCACTACCATCTCATCTACTTTCAAATTTCATAGTGTGTTTATCTAGTCAGCACAGCAGGTAGAGAACTCTGAAGGGTCTTGTGCCAATAATTAAGTATTCCTGCCTGGAAAAAGGCACGAACACTTCCACTCATAACATTGTCTAGAATTAGTTTTTAGAACCTGCCTGACTCGATGGACATGAGTTTGAGTAAGCTCTGGGAGTTGGTGACGGGCAGGGAAGCTTGGTGTGCAGCAGTCAATAGGGCTGCAAAGAGTCGGACACGAGCAACTGAACTGAACTGAATCCCAAGTATGCCTGGAGGTACAGTATTATGTGTCCAGGAGGAAGACCTGGATACTAATGAGCATTGATAATGTCTGTCAAAGTATGAGGTTCTCTTGCACTGCAGGAGATCAAGACATCTTGTGAATTGCCATCATTTTTGTTTGTTTGTTTGTTTTGTACATTCTCTTTGGATACTCAGCCTCTAATCTTAACCCTTTAACACCTGGTACCAAATTTCTTTCTTCCCCAGGTCAGCTATGGTGGAGCTTTATTCAGAAAGCATCCTAAATTCTGAATCTGTCTTAAGATGATCACATACTTCAACTTGAAGACTAAACTTGAAACAGACTACAAAAGCCAAGGACTCCTTTACTCTAAACACGTAAGTGAGGTTTGAATGAAAATGACTGTGAAGTACAGTAATTTAGCAACTGTGAGAGATGTCACCCAGAAGATGAGAATGATTTAGAGATGCCACATGTTACTCTTCTTCATAGAAGACACAGAGGACCATCCAAAGTATGCATCAATACACACACCCCGAGGGGGAGGAGGAGGAGGAGCAGGAGGAGGAGGGGGAGAGGAGAGGAGTTGCATGCTCAATCATGTCTGACTCTTTTTATGGCCTCATGACTGCAGCCCACCAGGTTCCTCTTTCCATGGAGTTTTCCAGGCAAGAATACTAGAGTGGGTTGCCATTTCCTTCTCCAGGGGATCTTCCCGACCCAGGGATGGAACCCACAACTCCTGTGTCGCTTCATTGGCAGGTGAATTCTTTACCACCACACCACCTGGGAAGCCCCTTATGCACACCCCTAAATGATCTCCAGATTACAGACAATGGGTTGTTGTTAACTTCAGTTTTTTTGAGTCATCACTGTGCTTCTCAGTATGAAGAAAATTAGATCCTCAGGGAACTTTGGCTCCTAAATAATTTGTGTATTGATTGGGAGAATTGGTTACTGTATTATTCCAAGTTCCTTTCATCAATTTTATTATTGCCTAGGCTGTGAAAATATTAATATGAAGGGACATGAAGATTAATATGTATAAATCTATTTGATATATTATTTATTATGTAGAAGTCAATACTAAATTGGATTTTTTGGTACTGAATCAGTGCTTGGAAAGATTCAAAAATTTTAGGTCAAAAGTTGAAAATCCTCCTCTTCATTCCACTGAGCGGGGATACTAATTCCTAGGAAACCTTTTGGTGATAAGACATTTCCAAAGTGTTAATTAAGGAGCAGGCTCGTCCAATTGTAAGTTCTTTGATTTTTAGTTGTATTGGAAACATCACAAACTATCTTGATACAAACAACTTTCTTTTGCTTTCCCAACAGAATTCTTAGATTTCTGACTTGGCAAAGTGCAATCATTTTCATTACTTTCAGATCATTATTTATATAATTCTGTGCTAGCTTTCCAGCATTTCTTGCCTAATGGTTCTTAAAGTCAACAATCTGAGCAATTTAGGGAGATATTGTGTCAGTGTTGTGTGTTGAGGAATTAAGCTTTGATGAAGACCATTCCATTCTGTATTTTTACAGTGCATGAACAGAGAGAGTGGAGTGGTCACTACTAGGGTGGAAATCAGAAATTTAATCTATAGGAGCTCTAGATAGCACTTGATAAGAAAAAGCTAGCAACAAAATCAATATAAAGGAAATTCTGTCTTTGTAAGCTTGCTTGCAATTTCATTTTACTTTTGAAACATTAGATTTCAAAAATAATATTTTCTTCTTATTAAAAATTTAAGTGCTATGCAAATATTTAACAGTAAGTGAAATTCCCGTACCACCTCATCCTTCAGAAGTAACTGTCATTAATAGTTTGTCTGTATTCTTTATACTCTTCCAGAATTTATTTTTTATTTTTTATGAGATTCTTCTCCTCTTCTTCCTCTTCCCTCTCCTCTGATGTCCTCCTCTATCCTCTTTTTCTTCTTCTTCCTCCTCTTTATTTTCCTCTCCTTACTCCTCTTCCCTATATCCCCCATTCTCATTCCCCACTCCTCTTCTTTTCTTTCTGTCTTCTGAATTAATGCCTGTAATATTGCTGGTTCAAAGATTCAGAAATTTCAGAATTTTAGTAGATTGCCAGTAAATGTTTTTCCAATGGATATATTATTAATTACTCTGCCAAGTAAAGTTGTATTCATTAATACTATCTATAATCTATCATTGGTCTTTATTAATCTTTGTTAATTCCATTTTACTTTAAATTTCTTAATTGTTAGGTTCAGCTCCTTTTTATAAGTTTATTGGCCCACAGAATTTTTTCTACAAGTTGCCTGTTGATATGTATCTTTTCCCTATTTGGTTATTTGTCTTTTTAAATACAGACTTCTATATAATGTTAATAGGCTTCCTAGGTGCCACTAGTGGTAAAGAATCTGCCTGTCAGTGTAGGACACAGATTCAATCCCTGGGTCAGGAAGATCCCCTGGAGTAGAGAATGGCAACCCATTCCAGTAATCTCGCCTGTAGTATGCCAGGCCCCCCTGTCCATAGACAGAGGAACCTGGTGGGCTACAGCCCATAGGGTTGCGAAGAGTCTGACAAGACTGAGCACACTATATATATATATATATAAATTTGTTAATTAATATATTAACAAATACATTATTATATAATATATCATATTAATCTGTTAATATATATTAACATATATGATATATTAACATATATGATATATAAATGTTATATATATTAATATATATTAGAGATGTTAGACTTTTGTCTTTTCTATATGTTGTCTATACTTTTCTCTGATCACTCTGTCTTCTTTATTTTGTTATGGCATATTTTGCCTTGCAAAAGTTTCAAATTTTCATGTGAACATATGTGTCTGTGTCTATTATTTTATTGCTTCTAGATATCGTATCATGCTTGGAAATACCTCCTGAATTCTAAGTTTATGACACATATTAGCCATTGCTTCCTTTAGTTTTTTGTTGATTTACTTTTTTGCCTTGTATATAAATTATGGATATAAGTCATGGATTTGCTTTTCCAATTTGCTGTCCCTTTCCAGATGACTGGTTCATTGTACAAGCCTCTTCTTTCAGTAGTCCATTTTTCTCTCCACTAATTTGAAATACCATCCTTATCAAATACATTTACATATACTTGAGTCTATTTTCTTTTATTCTATTTCTGTGCTGATCCTGGGATGTTTTATTATTGTAGCTTGAATATATTTGAATATTTAAAGGGCCTTCCACTTTCCTTTGTTCAAGTTATAGACCCACATTTAAAAGTACAATGGAAATATTGATTTTTATAACACTGATTTATAGATTAATTTGATAAAAATGATACCTTTAAGTAAGTGAATCTTTTTACCCCCAAACAAAATGAAACTCATTTTTCAAGTCTTCTTTTATGGCCTTCATTGGAATTTTATACTCTTTTTCTCATCAGTTCAGTTCAGTTCAGTTGCTCAGTCATGTCTGACTCTTTGCAACCCCATGGACTGTAGCATGCCAGGGCCCCCTGTCCATCACCAAATCCCAGAGTTTACTCAAACTCATGTCCACTGAGTTAGTGATGCCATCCAGCCATCTCATCCTCTGTCATCCCCTACTCCTCCTGTCCTCAATCTTTCCCAGTATCAGAGTCTTTTCAAATTAGTTAGCTCTTTGCATCAGGTGGGCAAAGTATTGGAGTTTCAGCTTTAACATCACTCCTTCCAATAAACATTCAGGACTGATTTCCTTTAGGATGGACTGGTTGGATCTCCTTGCAGTCCAAGGGACACTCAAAAGTCTTCTCTTCAAAAGCATCAACTCTTCAGTGCTCAGCTTTCTTTACAGTCCAACTCTCACATCCATACATGACTCCTGGAAAAACTATAGTTTTGACTAGACCGACCTTTGTTGGCAAAATAATATCTTTGCTTTTTAATATGCTGTCTAGGTTGGTCATAACTTTTCTTCCAAGGAGTAAGTGTCTTTTCATTTCACAGCTGCAGTCAACATCTGCAGTGATTTTGGAGCCC
>SJYC01029599.1:0-55199 GCA_006408675.1 Madoqua kirkii | reverse complement strand
GACTGAGCGACTGAACTAAAGAAGTATAAGCCAATAAGTAAATGCCAGTGCCCCAATATTCACTGCAGCATTTTTTACAATGGCCTTAATATGGAAAAAACTTACATGTCCATTAACAGAGGACAGGATAAAGAAGATATGGTATATAAATACAATGGAGTATTACTCAGCCATAAAATAATGAAATTTTGCCATTTTCAGCCACATGAATGGACTTGGAGGGCATTATGCTAAGGGACATAAGCCACAGAAAGACAAATACTGTATCATATCACTTACATGTGAAATCTGAAAAACACACTATCTACTCAATATAATAAACAAAAAAGAAGACTCAAATACATAGAGAACAAACCAGTGGTTACCAGGGGAGAAAGGGAAATGGAGAGGGACAATATAGGGATAGGGGATCAAGAGTTACAAATCATTATGTATAAAATACACTACAAAGATATACTGTATAGTACAGGCAATATATCCAATATTTTATAATATCCATAAATGGAGTGTGACCTTTAAAAATCATAACTCACTGGGGCTCCCCTGGTGGCTCTGTAGTAAAGAATCCATCTGCCAATGCAGGAGACATAGGTTCAATCTTTGGTCTGGGAAGATCCCACACACCACGGATCAGCTTGGCCCCATGCACCACAACTTCTGAGCCTGTGCTCCACAGCCCAGGAGTTGCAAATACTGAAATCCACAAGCCCTAGAGCCTGTGGCCCACAACAAGAGAGGCCACCATGATGAAAAGCCCACACAGCTCTACTGGAGAGCAGCCCCCGCTCTCCGTAGCTAGAGAAAAGCCCTTTCACCAACGAAGACCCAGCACAAAGCTAAAATTAAATTTAAAATTGTGACTCACTATATTGTGCATCTATAAGCTATATGATATTTTATGACCAACCTAGACAGCATATTCAAAAGCAGAGACAGTACTTTGCCATCAAAGGTCCGTCTAGTCAAGGCTATGGTTTTTCCAGTGGTCATGTATGGATGTGAGAGCTGGACTGTGAAGCAAGTTGTGCACTGAAGAGTTGCTGCTTTTGAACTGTGGTGTTGGAGAAGATCCTTGAGAGTCCCTTGGACTGCAAAAGAGATCCAACCAGTCCATCCTAAAGGAGATCAGTCCTGGTGTAAACTGGAAGGACTGATATTGAAGCTGAAACCCCAATACTGTAGCCACCTTATGGGAGGAAATGACTCATTGGAAAAGATCCTGATGCTGGGAAAGATTCAGAGCAGGAGGAAAAGGGGACGACAGAGGATGAGATGGTTGGATGGCATCACTGACTCAATAGACGTGGGTTTGAGTGGATTCCGGGAGTTGCTGATGGACAGGGGTCTGGCCTGCTTTGGTTCATGAGGTCGCCAAGAGTCAGACACGCCTGAGCAAATGAACTGAACTGAACTTATATTTATATATAAAAATAAATAAAATGATAATACATGCATTCACTGCAAGGTTAAGTACTATTTTTATAAGCTGATTCATATGGAAATCCCAGCCTACCCCACAAGCATCACAAAATCTGATAACATCATATAAGTTCACTCATAAACTTTCCTCATCTATAACACAGATGGAGGAAGAGTAAGCAAAAATGGATATATCATTATATCTTTATAATACTTCTGCTATTTTTCAAGTCAATACATGTTATATCCAGAAATTCTCTGGCTGCCTTGTTTCAGTACCATTATTGATATTAAACATGTTTCTTTGGCTGCAGAAAAAATAAAACAGATATGATTTTGTGCAAAACAGCTTAGAGGGAAGCACTGGTATCTCATAGCTGCTCAGAATCCTTAGTTTAAGAAATGGTGAATCCTCCCAATTGTACAGCTTGCAAGCATGCTTTTTTTTTTTTTTTCTTTTGGTACATGAAAACAAGTTAAAGGCATCAAATGCTGGCTCTGACAGCTGTTGTCTCTCATTTTCAACATGACATGGTGAATTTCAAGACTTCAAGGCTGCTGCGCAGAAGTGGTGGTGAGGCCTGAGTAACCGGTTTGAAGAAATTGAACAAAAGGAAAGAACAAACATGGTCCCATTTTTATTCTCAAGCTATCAGTCTGGACTTTATTTACTCCTGGTGGAATTCTACAGATCAAACCATGATTCTTCATGGTGCCAAATTAGGAAGCATATATTCATCCTATATTATATATGCACAGTCTAGTGACACAAAAAGGTGAGATGGACACGTGAAGGTGGCTGAACAGGAGAAACTTGCTCACTACCTGTTAAGAGTGTGAGATGATTTCCTGCTTCCTCATAAGACAAGAACAGTCTCATTATATTTATATTTATTTAAAGCTACATATTATTTACATGCACCATTTAAAGCTACATTATCTCCTTACAGAACACAAAATAAAATTCATTGCTTGAAATTGTGTACTGTCATCGTAGCAAGAGGAATTAGTGATCTGCACATTAAAATTCTTCTTGCCAATATTGAAATGCTCCATACTCAAATAGGAAGTAGATTCCATGTGTGAAGGAGTGAATGGTAACTATATGCTAGAAAAGATGGCAATGGTATTAAGTGGAACCAGGAACTGGCAGTGACACACAGGTCAAACAGAGCCACCATGAGCTAAGAGTCATTTCCACACTTTCAAATGGTTGAAAAAAATCCAAGAATAACGTTTTATAACTCATGAAAATTATGTGAAATTCAAATTTCAGTGTTCGTAAACAAAGTTTACTGGAATGCATACATATTGTCTGTGACTATTTTGATGTGACAGAGAGAGACAGTATAGCCAACAAAGACTAAAATACGATCTGGCTCCTTTTAGAAACAAATTTGCCCATATCTGAGCTAACAAAAGAGGAGATGGGTTTACTGGTTCCATCTTTCACTGTTACACTTCCCTGCCAATTGCAAAGAAGCATGCACTCTCAAAAAATGTAATAATTACAATAAGAGCAATAGCAACATTGACTCAAGGCTTCCAGTGTTCTGGAGAAATGAAGCCTGCAAGAGTTCATTGAATCCTCACACTAAACATGTATTGTCATTATTATCATTCCAGTTTTACAGAGGAGGAAACTGGAGCTTAAAAAGCTTAAACTTGCCTGGTTAATGATCAGGACTTATTTTTTACCTTTTTCAAATGTAATTTAATCTTCAAAATATCACTCAGTCCATTTCTTTTAGTTTTGAGTATCTATCCTTCTCATAGGACGATAAAAAACTGGAAAGGACAGTATGATGGGAGCTGAAAGGTAAATTCAGTGTGAACAATGACGGAAAAGAGCATATATTCTATAGCTGGCGCCATTAGCTATCTACCTATTATCTCTATCCTCTCTTTTTGGTTAAAAGACCCTGACCCCATTCATGGTGGATCTTTAACTATCCCTTCCTATATCTCCTTGACAGCCAGAGAGATCCAAGGACATGGTTTGAGTCAAGGAGATGCAGGTAAAGGTCTGTTGGGAACTCTTGGAAAATATTTTGTTATAATAAAAGGAAAATTTGTAATTGGAACCACTCCTGTTTTCTCCTTCTCTATGTTTTAAAAGTGGATGTGACATCTGGAATTGTAGCAGTCATCTTGTGATCATGCTGCAGCATGCACAGAGCTAAAACAAAGAATCGTAGAGATACTGCTTCTGAACCAGTGATTGCAATAGCTATGTCCAGACTTCTTCATTTAGGTCCCTACCTGCAGTCATTCCTACACAGCAAAGCAATACAAATCTAACACATCTCGGCATTCAGTCCTTCCTGTTTCCTGGATGAATTGTCCCCAACACAAAATTTTTCAAACCTATGATATTTATAAATAAACAAATACTATATATTTAACCCAGCTAAGACCTTGTTAGAACCTAATAGCCATTCATTTGATCTTTCATTCTCTCACTCAAAATATACTTTTTAAGAATCTATAACTACATTTTTCCTCTAAGAGTTCTATAGTATTCATCCTTACATTTAAATCTTTATCCATTTTGAGTGTGTATGGTGTTAGAGTGTGTTACGACACTCTCCAACATTAGCTGCAGCGATATCTTTTTTGATCTATCTCCTAGAGTAATGGAAGCAAAACCAAAAATTTTTAAATGGGACCTAATTAAACTTAGAAGCTTCTGCACAACAAAGGAAACCATAAAACGAAAAGACAAACTACATGACATGAGAAAATATCTGCAAACAATGTGACCTCCAAGAGATTAATCTCCAAAATATACAAATAGCTCATGCAGTTCAATATGAAAAAAGTAGCAACCCAATCAAATGTGCACAGAAGATCTAAATAGACATTTCTCCAAAGAAGACATACAGATGGCCAACAAGCACATGAAAATATGCCCAACATCATTAATTGATAGAGAAATGTAAATCAAAGCTACAGTGAGGTACCATCCAACACTTGTCAGAATGGCCATCGTCAAAAAATCTACAAACAACAAACACTGGAAAGGATGTGGAGAAAATGGAACCCTCCTACACTGCTGGTAGAAATGCAAACTGGTAAATGGCAACAGTATGGAGGTTCCTTAAAAAAACTAAAAATAGATTTACCATATCATCTAGAAATCCCACTCCTAGGGATATGCTGGAAGAAAACTGTAATTCAAAAAGATACATATACCCCATTGTTCATAGCAGCACTATTTACAATAGTCAATACATGAAAGCAACCAAAATGTCCATCAACAAAGAAATGGATAAAGAAGATGTGGTGCACACACACACACACACAATTGAATTTTATTCAGTTATTAAAAAAGAACAAAATAATGCCACTTGCAGCAACATAAATGGACCTAAAGATTATCATACTAAGTCAGAAAGGAAAGACAAATATCATATATTACCACTTACATGTGGAATCCAATCAAAAATGATACTAATGGACTTATTTACAAAATAGAAACCAACTTACAGATATCACAAATCTCAAAATCAAACTTATGTTTACCAAAAGGGAAACATGGGAGGAAGTGATACATTGGGAGATTGAGATTAATTTATACACACTACCATAGACAGAATAGATAACTAATAAGGACCTATTCTACAGCACAAGAAACTCAGTATTCTGTAATAAACTATATGAAAAGAAAATGTGAAAAAGAATGGATGCATGTGTGTGTGTGTATATATTTACATATATGTGTGTGTGTGTATGAAACTGATTCAATTTGCTATATACATGAAACTAGCACATTTTAACTCAATTATACTGCAATACAATTTTTTAATATACATCAGGCACAGTTATAGATACTTAAGGAAAAGAAAGCCTCAGAACTCAGAGAAAAGAAGGAAAGCTTCTATAACCAGAAAGTCTACTTGCAAGGGATCATTTCTGGTACCATACTCTGGAGCACCATGGGAAGCAACCAGAAACAATCCAGTCGCTTATGTCAAAAAGATCTGGGTTTGAACTCATGTTCTGCCACTTACGAGCTAGGGAACTTATGAGTTACTTAACTTCCTCCTGAGGCTGTCTCTTCCTCTGTAATGTGAGAACTATAATATCTTCTCATAATGTTGGTGGGTGATTCAGTGAGACAACTATTGTGCCCGGAACAGCCTGACAGAGTCAGTTAATGGAAGTTGCCATGGTTATTGCTGTTATTAGCATACCAGCATACAGACATGTATTTAAGTGTTGATGAGGAAAGAAGATGGGATGGGAGAAGACAGACTTGAATCAGAACAGGCTGTCTGGAGAGAGGGACATCTTTAGCTAGAAATGGAAAGATGAATAGGACTTTGTTGGAGAGAAGTAAGAGGTAGAGTGGAATATTCCGAACTCGGATAATTGCCTTAGGGTAAAAGCATTTGGCAGAGAGGGCAGATGGAGTAAATACTGGCATGAGCCCTAAGAACTGACAGGCAATGAAACCAAAAGGCCGGGCTATAGCCAGATCATGAGAGGCCTCATAAATACCAACCTGAGTCTGATGCTTTATCCCATAAGCAAGGAGAAACCTCTGAAGGATTGTGAACAAGAGAGTGACATAATCGAGTCTCTGCTATGGATAGATAATTGGCAGCAGAAAGGGAGATGGACTGGAGTCACTAGAAATTGAGTAACAAGAATCATCAGGAGGTTATTTCTATAAACCAGCCAAATAATGAGGAATCAAACTAGACAGTGATACTGGAGCATGGAGCAGGTGGAAGAGAGTAGCTTTTAGAGATATTTGGGGAGCAGAAAGATAAAATTTAGAAACCAGTGTGTTTTAGAAGGTTAAGAAAGTTGACAACTCAAAATTGACTCTGAATTGTCTCAACTGTGGGGTTGAGGGGCTATTAAATGCTATTAGCTATGAGAGGAATGTTCAGGAAGGATATTAATAAGTGAAAATTCCAATTATAAGAATATGGTTTTTTTGGAAGTTAGCTATTTCTGTTCAGTCCTTACTCAAAAGTTGCCTAATCCTTCTCGAATGCCACTCAAGCTTTCTTTGTCATGTGGCATCAGAGCAGGGGAACAAGGATTGGCAACATTTTTTTCTTAATAGGCCATTAGGAACACTTGTGAAGGAAGTTTAATGAAAAAGATGATCTTCAGCTCCGCTACTGACAATTCTATAAGGGTTTTGCAATTGAGAAATACAACTCATACTCTCCTATCCACCTTGCTGCCACCATGTCTAGTGCTGCTGCTGCTAAGTTGCTTCAGTCGTGTCCTACTCTGTGTGATCCCACAGACGGCAGCCCACCAGGCTCCCCCGACCCTGGGATTCTCTAGGCAAGAACACTGGATTGGGTTGCCATTTCCTTCTCTAATGCATGAAAGTGAAAAGTGAAAGTGAAGTCCCTCAGTCTAGTGCAGGGCCTTGCAAATGTAAGTGTTCAACAGGGTTGTTACTTTGTTACAATGGTAAATCATTCGTCTTAAGAGTCAACTTGAAACTCTCCAGTGGTCATCATGCAAACTCTGAAGAGATGACTGTGGAAGCAAGTATCAGAAGGAAAGAGTGTGGAGCTATCCGCATGAATCTGGACTCTCAGTGCTTTGTCCATACAAAATACAGCATTTTATGGCCTGAGTCTCAAACTCTCCTCCGTGCTTCTGTGCATGATGAGTTCTCAACCTTTGACCCAGCTTTGCATGCTCTTCTCAGTATGCATCCCTCCCATCCTGCAAAGAAAGAAGAAATGGCAACCCACACCAGTATTCCTGCCAGGAAAATCCTACAGACTGAGAAGCCTGCCAGGCTATAGACCATGGGTTGTAAAGAGTTGGACATAGGTGAGATGAGACATCCAGCCCACAAAATGGTGATTTAAAGCATTGGTCCCAAATCTCTTGGGCACCAGGGACCACTTTCATGGAAGACAATTTTTCCACTAATTGGGCTGGGGATTGGTTTGGGATGATTCTCTTTAGGAAGGCACAACCTAGATTCCTTGCATGCGCAGTTCACAGTAGAGTTCATATTCCTATGAGAATCTAATGCCATGGGTGATGAGACAGGATGTGGGACTCAGCTAGTAATGCTAGTGATGCTACTGGTGGGGAGCTAGCTTGGCTCCCTGGTATGCCACTCACCTCCTACTGTGTGGCTCGGTTCCTAACAGGTCATAAACTGGTACCTACAAACTGTTTCAGGGCACATGCTTCCTGTATTAATCCTGGCAGAGTTGATGTCATGCACATCACAAGCCACAGAGGAATCCTCTTGTACTTTTCCCCATCTTTAACTTCTCTTGTTCTGTGTTCTCAAGCACCATTTCCCATTGCTCTCTAGAACCTTGGTTCCATGCATACTAATCATATATGCTAGGGGAATATGAGCATCGTGAATAAGTTTGGTAAATAATAGATTCTTTTAATATGCTAAAATGCCCTGAAAATATTCAGGAATAGAAGATACTTCATAATATTTCTCATACTGACCTGATAGTGGATGTTTTAAATGAGTGTATCATCATCTCTAGGATGGGTAAACAAAAGGTAAACTGACCTACACACAAATACCAAAGAGTATTTTTAAATTTTTGGTCATAAGATATAGGGAATGAATAAATGGATGAAAAAGAAAGAAAGACAGAAGGGAAAGGAGGTGGGCAGGGAGGAAAAGAAAAGGAAGAAGGTAAGTCAATGGAATCATTAGAAAAATTACTTATTTTTTTTAATCTCAAATTATTAGCCCCCACCCCCTTGAGATGCAATCATACTCTATTCCTGACTGTATCAAGAGAAGAAGAATAGCGTCAGGGATTTGAAAATGCAAAGAAGAAATTCTGAAGCATCCAAATTTAGGAAAACCCCTTTTAGAGAAAGACTATCATCTTGGGCAAACCCCCAAGAGGAGTCAGTCCCATGAAAGAGGCAAAGTGTTCACAAGTAGGTGAGGGGTAACTCCAAAGGCACAGCCATCTATTAAAGCCGACAGCCATCTGCCATGAAACATACTCCTCTCCTCTGTCCGTTTTGTGAACTTCATTTAGTCAGCACTCCTGACCTGTAAGGAATCAGTGCACAAATGTGAACTGCTACCGCTCAAAAGTAATGGAGTGAGAATGCTATTATTTTAAGTTGTTTGAAACCATGCAGTCCCTAACTTCATTAGCTCCACTCCTAGGAAACCTATCTACCAAATTCTGTGGCATCTACAGAAACAGAAGAAACCCACAGAAATGCCATTCTATTACAAATGCCATTCTCTTCATTGCAATAACTCACACACAAATGTATGTACATTTGACTTATGGTAGGTAGGAAAAGTGAAGTCAGTCATGTTCGACTCTTTGCGACCCCATAGACTGTAGCCTACCACGCTCCTCTATCTATGGGATTTTCCAGGCAAGAGTACTGGAGTGGGTTGCCATTTCCTTCTCTAGGGAAACTTCCCAACCCAGGGATCAAACTCGGGTCTCCCACATTTTATACAGACACTTTATGGTCTGCACCACTAGGGAAGTCCATAGGTAGGAAAAGGGTCCTGCAAATATGCCCATGTCCTAACCGCTAGGATGTGTCAATCCGATGACATATTATTATCCTAGAATATCCTGGTAAGCTATGGAAGAACCTGAAAAGCAGAAGCGGTGGGAAAAACAAGAGTCAGAAAATGAGGCAGAGGAGAAGGCAAAAGCTGATAAGCACAAAGAGAGTCCATGATCATGGGCTGAGGGTTGTTTATCCAGGAACCAAGAGTAGCCCCTGGCCAACAACTTGGAACCACACAGAATTCTACCAACAACCTGAACAAGCCTAAAAGCAGACTGCCCCCCAGACAACAGCCCAGGCCTATCAACATCTTAACTCTGACCACATGACCATAAGCAGAGAATCTGAGTCATGTTGTACCTAGACTTCTGATCCGTGGAAACAGATAAATAATAAATAAATATTTTTGAAAGCCATCAAATTTTTGTTACTGCAGTAATAAAAAATTCAAGATTTGTGTGAGTAATCCAAGAACATCAAAGATTCAACACAAGTGAGCCTTACTTTGATTCATTCACCCAAATATCTATTTTTGGAGTATCTACCTACTCTTGTCAGGAACATGGTGGTAACTTTTACATGAATTAAGCTCTCTAGTGGTGAACAAAAATAGGCATCTCCTCCACTGCTTTCAGTTCAATTGGGGATAGAAATATTAAATGAACAAAATTTATGTAAATTTATATGCAAATAGTAGTCAAATAGAGGGGAGGTGCTCAGCACTAAGAGTCTGTATCAGAGGTTCTGGTAGGAATGTGTCAACTAAACTTCCCTGTTATTAACAAGCTGAGAAGGTGCAGAATTGAGGCAAGAAAACCAGTGAAGACTGTGAAACAAGTGTAAACAGAGCGAATGTGAGAAACTGAAAATGCTGGAATTGTAGAATCAGGCTGAAGATGGATGTAATAGCTAGACTGAAAGGGTGTTATAAGCCACTCTAAGGATTTTCCATTAAAGAAATACAAACAAGAACCATGCTTCTAAAGGAAAGGGACTGTTTACTGATTAATGCAAAGGAATTCTTGTTGATTAATAACTCTAGAAACTGTTATATACATGAAATGATATTCAGGCTGCCCTTGTGAGCAAAATTTTAACCCGTGGCTTAGGAAATGAAGTACAGAGTCTGTCCTTCAAACATCAGCTCACCACAGGTTTAGAGAAGCCCTAATTTTGGCATTGTAAGACTGAGAAAGGCACAGAAGGTGATTTATTCTCTTTGAAATTCAGTTTATTCATCTGCAAAATGGAAAGGATACGTTTGTGCAAATAGGAGACACAACAAAAACTTGCTGTATTAAGAAGGGAATGAATTCCTGCCCTGCCTGATGCAGGACACATGAAAACCAAGTACGTGAACATGCTTTGTAAAGCGGAAAATATTTTACAAATATGAATAATTTTTATTAAGCAACAACATCTTCATACAAGAAGAGATCACTTAATGTTTCCAAAGACAGAAATAATAGGTACCCTAAATGGACTGGAACAGGTCAGTGAAGATCAAGGAATTTCCGCCCACTTACTCCTGGGACAGTGGCCATCTGCTGTAGACAGATCAGGGGACTATAAGCAGAGGGACAAGGAGTTATTTCAGATAAAGCGTCTTGAACTCTAAGTTTCTGTGTAAACTTGCTCAAATTAGAACTAGAATAATACAGTTGCTGTTGTTTAGTCGCCCAGTCATGTCTGACTCTTTGCGACCCCTTGGACTGCAGCACTCCAGGCCTCCCTGTCCCTCACCATCTTCCAGTCTGCCCCTGTTCAGGTTCATTGCATCAGTGATGCATTCCAGCCATCTCATCCTCTGATGCCCTCTTCTCTTTGTGCCCTCAATCTTTCCCAGCATCAGGGACTTTTTCCAATGAGTCATCTGTTCTCAGATGAACAAAATCTGGAGCTTCAGCATCAATTCTTCCAGTGAATATTCAGGTTCTCTTTTCCAGGGGATCTTCCCAATCTAGGAAGTGAATCCAGATTTCCCACAATGCAGTCAGATTCTTTACCATCTGACCCACCAGGAAAGCCCAATAATACTGAATGGGAAGCCTATCCCTTCTCCAGGGGATTTTCCCGACTCAAGAACTGAACAGAGAACAATATAGTAAGTCCGCTATAAACGAACAAGTTCCGATCCAAGAGCGCATTTGTAAGTCCAACGAAGTTAGCCTAGGTACCCAGCTAACACAATTGGCTACATAGTACTGTAATGGAATAGAGTTATAATACTTTTCACACAACTAATACATAAAAAAAAGACACAAAAAATAAAACATTTTAAACGTAAAGTATAGCACCTTGAAATGTACAGTAGTACATACAGTACAACAGCTGGCATACAAGGGCTGGCATCAAGTGAACAAGCAAAGAAGAGCTGCTGACTGGAGAAGTGTGAGAAGTGGTAGAGCTGAGGGACGGTCAGCAATAGGAGATGGAGGGCAAGCAGCAATCACTCAGGCCTGACATTGATGGCAAAGGTTCTAGTTCGCTGCTGGAACCAGACATGTGTTCACATCTTTGAAAATTCGCAACTTGAAGGTTTAGGGGACTTTCAGTACAATAGCCCCAGTAACTCTGGGGGGTTATTAATGTAACACATGGTTATCATTAAAGTAAAAATCTGCCAAAAATTACGATCATTATAAGTTTGACATTCTTTAAAACAAAACGTTTGTCGTTTGACCACTATCCTTTCTTGGGAACCTGAGAAAATGTTATTTCTATGGGACCTCTCTTTCTGAAATCTTTCTGGCCAAGAATTTCAGTCCAAGGAGTTTCATATCACAGAGAGAAGAGAGTAGTATTAAAAGCCTGCACTGTGGATTCCAAGACAACTGGGTCTAGGTCACCGCTCTGCCAGCTAGTAGGAAAGTTATTTAAGTGCTGAGATTCAGTTTTCTCATCAGTAAAACAGGAGGTAGGAGAGGACCTAAGGCACATGGGTGAGCTTTGTGCAGCGACTAGAGCAGAGAAATACTTGGCAAACACCACTGTCATCATCATTGCTATCACTGATCCATATCATCTGAGAGACCTGAGAGGCTGAACTGTTTTAAGATAGGAAAAAATATTGAAATGATAAGCTGCATCTCACTAACTGTTTATCAGCCTATTTCTTTTCTCTCTACTATTAGCAAAGGGAAAAAGAAAACTGAAAACTACCTACACACAACTTCCCAGATGTGCTGCTCATCTTCACTAGGAGTTGTCTGTTCAAGGCAGAAATAAAAACTGCAAAAAATTCAGGGTTGTGTCAAGTACAAAAATCAGTACATCCTAATTTCAGAGCCCAATCTCAACTACTGGCATTTGAAATACTTTGGAGATAGGAGTCATAATAATTTCAAAAAAGCCTTCCCCCGAGAAAGCAGCCAGACCGAGTCATTCATCTGCAATATCATAGCTGAGGGCTCAAAGTGAGCCCAGAGTTCAGGCATGTGGTAATTAGGTCTCTAAATTTACTTCACTGGCTGGGAAACCTGTCAAAGAAATTCTTATCATGGGCAGAGTTAATTATACATAAAATGACAGAGAAGACACGCTGGGAGACAAAAGGTAACCTGGAGAGAGAGATGGCTGGAGGAAGGGCAGTGAGAGGCCACGTTTAGCTTGGGTCCCTGTAAATATGAAACCCTACCAGCCTACAAGTACAAATGAGCCTAGTGGGATTGGAAAACACTGTCTTCAGTGTCCAAACAGATTTATGTTGAGTTCATTCATGGAAAGGTAAAATATACTTACAAACCCAGTAACCGAGAACTTTCTACTCTTCAGTTTACTTCCTCACCAGTACAAGAAGTTCTTTACATTTTTCTTTCATTTCATTCATTTGTTCAAACATCACTGACTAATATAGACATGCATCAGACAGAAAACATGACGTAGAATGACAGACAAAGCTCTCCCCTTGCACCACTGACAGTCTAAATGGAAACAGAAATCAAATAGCAAAACACAAAACAAATGGAAACAGAAATCAAATAGCAAAATACAAAACAAATAGGTCTTTCTATACTGTGATGAGTACTTCATAGGAAAAGAACGGTGCAAGGGAAGGCATATTTGAGACAGAGTGTATAATTTGAGTTGTGAAGGAAAGTGGAAGGGGGTGATATTTACATTTCAGACTGGAAGCAAAATAGAGATATGTACCTTAAGAACAAGCAGAGGAGTGTCCCAGGTTAGAGGGTTTTCAAATCCTTTGTTTCCTTTAGGTCTCTTCTTTAAAAATATATATAATAATTTATTTATTTACCTGTACTGAGTCTTAGTTGCTGCATTCAGGATCTTTACTTGCGGTATGTGGGATTTAGTTTCCTGCACAGAAATCGAACTGGGGCCCCCTGGATTGGGAGCACAGAGTCTTAGCCACTGGACCACCATGAAGTCCCAGTTCTCTTCTTTCTATCCTTCTTTCCTTCCAGTCAGCCAGACCCCAGAATGTTGGTTTAGAATAGCCCATGTACTGTTACAGATTAAGGGAGGATATAAAAGAAGAGAAACCTTGTCTTTACTCTTAAAATATTTTTATCTCTTGGGACAGCAAAACTTTTATGTATGTGAGACAAATCATAAACAGTGCCAAAGAGTGAAAGAGGAGAGTGAAAAAGTTGGCTTAAAGCTCAACATTCAGAAAACAAAGATCATGGCATCTGGTCCCATCACTTCATGGGAAATAGATGGGGAAACAGTGGAAACAGTGTCAGACTTTATTTTTGGGGGCTCCAAAATCACTGCAGATGGTGACTGCAGCCATGAAATTAAAAGACACTTAGTCCTTGGAAGAAAAGTTATGACCAACCTAGATAGTATATTCAAAAGCAGAGACATTATTTTGCCAATAAGGTCCGTCTAGTCAGAGCTATGGTTTTTCCAGTGGTCATGTATGGATGTGAGAGTTGGACTGTGAAGAAAGCTGAGCACTGAAGAATTGATGCTTTTGAACTGTGGTGTTGGAGAAGACTCTTGAGAGTCCCTTGGACTGCAAGGAGATCCAAGCACTGAAGAATTGATGCTTTTGAACTGTGTGGTGTTGGAGAAGACTCTTGAGAGTCCCTTGGACTGCAAGGAGATCCAACCAGTCCATTCTAAAGGAGATCAGCCCTGGGATTTCTTTGGAAGGAATGATGCTAAAGCTGAAGCTCCAGTACTTTGGCCACCTCATGGGAAGAGTTGACTCACTGGAAAAGAGCATACTGGACAGACTCAAACTAAGCAGCCTGGGGCTCTGTCTCCAGGCTACCAAGCCTTCCCTGACTCTTGTCCATTCCTTACTCACACCTCATCCTCTCCCCACTGGGTTCAGAGGCTTTTCCCAGCTGGGCTCCCTCTCCTCCATCCTCTGGACCATGAAGCCCACCTCTGCCTGCTGTCACACCTCCCTCTCTTATGAATCCAATGGAATCCTCCAAAGGTGAACAAGGATCCAGAATAAGCCTGAGTTTGCTGTGTCCCTTTGGATTTTGTGAGTTATAGTTTTTCATACACTGCCATTTAGTTACTGATATGTTCTGAGATGATGTTTTGTTTTGTTTTTTCGTGTATTTTGGGGGATGAATTATTTTTGTATACTCCCATTACATATAGATACTTTCTTTTCAAATATGAATAAGCTCAATATTTTTAAGACTCACAAAAAAGAATTATGAAACTAGTGATCACATTTGCAGTCCATGCACTAAGTGCCCTTTGAGAGGTGTCTTTGAAGCTGTTTAGAAATCTTCAGTAGTCCCCATAAGCTGCCATCACCAAGAGTCCATGCCATGGTCATATAACTCTCATCTGAGCCAGCCTCAGTAGGTACCCAAAGCACCAGTGCAGAGAACATCAGGATGGCATTACCTAGAACACATTATTGTCTTCAACTACAAACCCTCTTTGAGAATTGCCCTTGTGAGCCTTCCTACAACTAATGACTGGTTCAGGTAGGAGCATCAAGGCTCAATTTCCTTGTCTCACCTAGGGACAATGGTAGAGAGCCAATCTAGCTTCATAACTCCCCATGAGGTTGGCAGAGGTGTTTTTGAAACTGCATCACATCCTAACTTCTCCATCTGCTCAATCTTTCTTTCCCTTTCCTTCCACAAATATTGATCCTAACATCCCTCATTAATTAAAGTAATACATGTTAATTTCTGTCTCAAAATCCAGTTCCTGGAAATGTAATATTCCCCAACAAGAGACTGGAGGAATAGTCATGTGGATTCATCTTACACTCCTGCATTTACTCAGCACAGATGTGAGTAGGTATTGTGTTCCCTTAAGAAGCTTATATTGCTCCAAATCTCTATCAAATTACCAATGGCATTTTTCACAGAACTAAACAAAAAATGTTTTAATTTTTGGAGACCAAAAATACCCAAAATAGCCAAAGCAGTCTTGAGAAAGAAGAATGGGGCTGGAGGAATCAGGCTGCCTGATTTTAGACTATACTACAACGCCACAGTCATCTAAACAGTATGGTCTGGCACAAAAATAGAGTTAGAGAACAAAAGAACAGAATAGAAAGTCCAGAAATTAGCCCATGCATCTGTGGTCAATCAATCTACAAAAAGGAGGCAAGAATATACAATAGAGAAAAGACAATCTCTTCAACAACTGGGGCTGGGAAAACTAGACAGCTACATCTAAAAGAATGAAATTAGAACATTCTACAACATCATACACAAAAGTGACTCAAAAATTTTTTAAAGAACTAAATGTAAGACCTGATACTACAAAAACTCTCAGAAAAAGAATACTCTTTGATACAATTTGCAGTGGTATCTTTTTTCAAATTGTCTCCGAGAATAATGGAAATAAAAACAAAAATAAACAAATGGGACCTAATTAATTTCAAAAGCTTTTGCACAGCAAAGGAAATCATAAACAATAAAAGGGACAACCCACAGAGTGGGAGAAAATATTTGTAAATGATTTGACAAGGGATTAATTTCCAAAACCTACAATAGCTCATGCAGCTTAATTTTTAAAAAATCATAAAATAGGTTCAGTTCAGTTCAGTTCAGTTACTCAGTCGTGTCCAACTCTTCGCGATCCCATGAATTGGAGCACGCCAGGCCTCCCTGTCCATCACCATCTTCCGGAGTTCACTCAGACTCACGTTCATCGAGTCCGTGATGCCATCCAGCCATCTCATCCTCTGTCTTCCCCTTCTCCTCCTGCCCACAATCCCTCCCAGCATCAGAGTCTTTTCCAATGAGTCAACTCTTCTCATGAGGTGGCCAAAGTACTGGAGTTTCAGCTTTAGCATCATTCCTTCCAAAGAAATCCCAGGACTGCTCTCCTTCAGAAAGTACTGGTTGGATCTCCTTGCAGTCCAAGGGACTCTCAAGAGTTTTCTCCAATACCACAGTTCAAAAGCATCAATTCTTCGGCGCTCAGCCTTCTTCACAGTCCAACTCTCACATCCATACATGACCACAGGAAAAACCATAGCCTTGACTAGGTGGACCTTAGTCGGCAAAGTAATGTTTCTACTTTTCAACATGCTATCTAGGTTGGTCATAACTTTTCTTCCAAGGAAAGTTCACTCAGACTCACATCCATCGAGTCAGTGATGCCATCCAGCCATCTCATCCTCTCATCCAGAGGAAGACAAATATTATATTGCTTATATGTGAAATCTTAACAAATGATACAAATGAGCTTATTAATTCAAAACAGAAATAGAGTCACAGATGCAGAAAACAAACTTACATTATGGGGAGAGGGGGATAAATTGGGAGATTGGAATTGACATATACACTTAATATGATCATCTCGCAATTACACAAATTCAAATCATTTATGGTGTTTGTGTTAAATAATACAACACATTGTCAATTGTGTGGGTACTTAGTAACTAAGTTCTGTCTGACTCTGTGACCCCATGGACTGCAGCCCACCAGGCTCCTCTGTCCATGGAATTTCTGAGGCAAGAATACTGAAGCATCTTCACATTAAAAAAAAAAAAAAATTGGAGTTGCCATTTCTTACTCCAGAGAATCTTCTCATCCCATGGATCAAACCTGAGTCTCCTGCATCTCCTGCATTGTCAGGCAGATTCTTTGCCACTGAGTCACGTGGGAAGCCCAATATGTCAGTTACACCACAATAAAATAAATCAGAATGTCAAAAACACACAAAACGATGCAAGGTAAACATTTTAAAGTTCATTTTTTCCTTTTCCAGTGGAGTGGCTTGAGCCACTTTTTAAATTACCACCAGTAATTCACCTAATGAATAATTTATATTCAAATTACCAAAAGTTAAGCACAGTTTAAATCCCTATAAATAAAACAGAGAAGTCAGAAAGAAAACCACTTTCCCCTTTTTAAATAAAATAAGAAATTCTGTTCTTCTCAACACCATGCCGACTCTAGAAATAGCATCTCTCCCCCATAAAATATGGCCCAGCTGTGTGGTTACTTACTGGAGTTGAGGAGGATCATGGCCTTGACGCAGAGATATTCTTTGTGTTGGAGTTTCAACTCACGAAACCTTGAAGTCGTTGCCAGGAGCATGTCAAAGATTTCTAGAATTCCTTCAACACATTTCCCTTCATCCTACAAAAGTCCATTTGGAAATGTAAAACATATAGCTTCAGGTAACCATCAAAAGTGAGGAGCATTTTCTTTTTAATCTCAAATTTAATCTGGTATACCCTTTAAAAAGACAGTAATGAGAGCACACCCAGAAATATGAAATTACCAGAATAATTTTTATATAAGCAAGACAGGGCATTTCCTATCAGTCCCTGAACCAAATATTTCAATAAATACTATTAGGGCAACAGTGTGCACTGGAAGTACACTTTCCTTCTATCTGTTCACCAAATGTTTTCTTAAAAGAATACCATTTCTGTTTACTATTTCCAATCTAAACTATTTCGGCCAACCCTCAAAATATGACATATTTTACTAAAAAGAGACAGTTCATGTTCTCATCAAAAGACTCTATAAAGTATTAATGAGAAAAGACTGAACGTAACAGAAGCAAATATTCCAAAAAGAAATAACACTTTTTATCTAGAGCTTAACTCTCACATCCTGGTGGTCAGTTAGAAACTGGTGGGGCAATGAACAGACATTTAAATGTAGTTTGAAAAAAAGCTACTATGACATACAAAGAAATCAAAATTATAGAAGATAGATCAGAGTCAGGAAAGAAAGGTAGAAATGGAGATGTAGTAATTTTAACTTGTCAAAGATTATTTTTAAGCAAAAGCTTTAGACAAACACTGGACCATATAATCAAAATTCTTTTGAGCACTCCTTATGGAAATGAATTGTATAAGCATACTTTTGAAGTAAATTACTTGAACTGCATCAAGAAAATACCAGCTTCAATTCACTCCAGCCAGACACATATTATTCCACCTCACTGCTCCCCCCCACAAAAAAAAAAAACGTGCATTATCATCAGTCATAGAACTATTATGAGTCCTTGACAAGCAAGCAGTTAGATGATTTTGTCATGAAAGTTTCATTTGCTTCTAAAAGCCTGCAGTACACAGCACAGGGCAGCTGTGGTAAAAGTGAAATCACAAGTTTCATTTTCAGTCTCTGGAGCAGCCCCTGAAGGGGACCGAGATCTTCAAAGAACTGGCTAGTCCCTCCTTCCTCCAATCTCAACCCAGGACATTTCCAGTGATGTTGGTGTTTGGAGAAAGGGCCTCTGTAGAGTTCAGTGAACTGACACCAGTGGGTGCCACCAATCTTGGTAAAGCCTTTCCTATTTGGTGCTATGATGGCCACTCAACAGTATCCTGCACATTCCTGCAAACTCATTATACAAATCCAACCCTCAGTGAGCCCATGGACTGCAGCCTTCCAGGCTCCTCTGTCCATGGCATTTTCCAGGCAAGAGTACTGGAGTGAGGTGCCATTGCCTTCTCCGTCTATTAGCTATTTCTATTAGTCATTACTTTCATTAGCCTTTTACTTGAGACCTCGGCCTCAAGGAGGAAAAGAATCATTGTGTTAATGTTGGCATCACTATTTATTGCTTATTTGATACATATTTATCCGAATGCCTCAGTTCAGTTCAGTCGCTCAGTCGTGTCCAACTGTCTGGAACCCCATGAATCACAGCACACCAGGCCTCCCTGTCCATCACCATCTCCCGGAGTTCACTCAGACTCACATTCATCGAGTCCGTGATGCCATCCAGCCATCTCATCCTTGGTCGTCCCCTTCTCCTCCTGCCCCCAATCCCTCCCAGTATCAGAGTCTTTTCCAGTGAGTCAACTCTTTGCATGAGGTGGCCAGAGGACTGGAGTTTCAGCTTTAGCATCATTCCTTCCAAAGAAATCGCAGGGTTGATCTCCTTCAGAATGGACTGGTTGGATCTCCTTGGAGTCCAAGGGACTCTCAAGAGTCTTCTCCAACACCACAGTTCAAAAGCATCAATTCTTCAGCACTCAGCCTTATTCACTGTCCAGCTCTCACATCCATACATGACCACAGGAAAAACCTGAGCCTTCACTAGGCGGACCTTAGTCGGCAAAGTAATGTCTCTGCTTTTGAATATACTATCTAGGTTTGGTAGTAACTTTCCTTCCAAGGAAAAAGCGTCTTTTTAATGCCTACTATCCATCAAATAGCCGCTAAACCCAGTAAAGTTTACAAAGTCTTGATGAATGAGGCCTGTTGTGCTGAGGAAGTTGTGATCTGCTGTGGCAGGTCAGAAAATGGAGACACGGCACATAACTACGTGAATCTGCATGTCTTCTGTGTTGCTGTGATTCGTTCTAGGTAACATGGAGCCATGAGAGTAGGTAGGATTAAAAGAATCATTTTTAGTGTGGTTATCAGAGGAAATTCAGAAAAAAATATAAAGAAGGAAACAAATGGTCCACAGTCTCTCACCTAGCAGCATACAAGTTTAGAAAATTCAGACAGTACTGAATGATACAAAATTAAAATAAAAATACCTATTTCTCTGTCTCCAGAAATCATCATTTTAATAGTTTCTCATATATCTTTATAGGAAAGAAAATGCATCTGCCATCACGTTTATGGGTATCCTTTAAAAACTTTTTTTTAACAGTAAAGGCATTTTGTGATATTCCTTGAAACGGATATAGCATAATTTAACCAGTCCCCTGATAAGAGACACTTCAGGTGCTTTCAGTTTTTTATTTTTGTTTGTTGCTGTCAACAAACTCCTTGTTTATGTCTGAGTTTACTTTTTGGGACATCTCTGAAGGGTATGCTTCATGCAGTAGAATTACCAGGTCAAAGGGTTTGATCATTTGAAAAATTAGACATGGATTGCCAAATTGTAATCCAGAAAGTTTGCCCCAGTTTATCTTCTCAACAGTGTGCAGTCACATCTGTTAGTTTCCAACCCTGGTGCCGTCAATTAGTTTTGAAGATCTGACAAATGAAAAATGTATCTCCTTGTTCTACTGATTTGCATTTCTCGTCTGGAATAATCTTGGGCATCTTTTCATATGTTTAACTGGTGAGAATTCGTTAAGATTTTGATTTCATGACTAGTCATAGCAGGTTAGCATTCCAGGGAGAGAGAGCTATGCAAGTACAAAGGCAAAGAATGGGGAAAGTGTTTAGGGAAGATTTGTTCAACAGATACTTAACTCTGCACTTACAATAATTAAGGTGCTGTGACCCTAAGAAGCTGGAGGAGAAACCTCTGTTAAGACAGGTTTGTACTCCTTATCAAGATTGAAAATTCTAAGTGCCCCCAGGTGAGGTTCCAAGAGGGAGCCTCAGAAGTTAAGAATCTGGGTAGGTCCCTTTCTTGTTGGGAGAGTCCTGATATCTGGGCAGGGCTTTGAAGGATAAGGAGGGTTTGGAAAAGTGGAGATAGGGGTGGGGGTTGATAACAGCCTACAGACCAGAGTAGCTTGAGGCTGTTCATGGGAGGAAAGGCAGGGATGAGGCCGCACAAGGAGCTCCATCCTGAGTGTTAGGCTGAAACCTGGAAATGAAAAAGCAGCTGGAGGCCCTCTCAGCCACCCCACCCCCCTTTTTGTTAAGGCCCTAGTGGCATAGGAAACATTTTTGGCCAAAGATGTGACAGTTCCGCAGATCTGTGGCAAAAAAAAAAAAAATGGAATAGAGGAAAACTCAGTTTGGGGACCCATTCTCAAGCTAGTCTTGACTATTCTGTTTTTACTTTGTCAACGTTTGTCATAAATACCACAGAAAGAAAAACCCTGGACCAGCAAAGCTAGAGTGTTTCTGTGGGATATCCATGGAGTTTTGAGAAAGCAGAGACTTCTAAGATACCATTAGCTGGTGGGAGTGTAAATCCATGCAACTTCTCTACTAGGCAATTTGGCAATATTTTCTCAGAATTTAAAATGCACATATCTTAGAGAATAAACTAGTGGTTTCCGGTGGGGAGAGGGGTGTGGGGAGGGAGATAGGGATAGAAGGTTAAAAGACACAAACTATTATGTAAAAAATAAATAAGCTATCATTAGGATGGGCTTCCCTCTTGGCTCTGTGGTAAAGAATCCACCTGCTAATCCAGGATATACAGGTTTGATCCCTGGGTCGGAGAATCCCCCAGAGAAGAAAACGGCAAACCACTCCAGTATTCTTGCCTGGGAAATCCCATGAACAGGGCAGCCTGGCAGGCTACAGTCCATGGAGTTGCAAGAGAGTCAGACATGAATTAGCAACTAAACAACAACAATAATTATAAGGATATAATGTACAATGCAGGGAATAAAGCCAATATTTTATAATAACTATAAATGGAAATGACCTTTAAAAGTTAGCAATTACTGTGTTGTATACTTGAAACTTATATGATATTTTACATCAACTGTTCCTCAATTTTTAAAATGTATATAGAGCTTCCCCAGCAGTCAGTCCAGTGGTGAAGATTCTGTGCTTCCACTGCAGTGGACACAGGTTTGATCCCTGATGGGGGATCTAAGATTTCACCTGTCATATGGCATGGCATGGCCAAAAAACCAATTTTTTAAAAGCATATCCTTTCACCTAGAATATATTTTAAGAGTACATCTTATAGACATACAAAACATATTTCACGAAGTATGTGGGAGGATATTCATTGCAGCATCGTTAACATAAGATCAACACATACACACACTAATGTTCATTTCTAGGGAGCTAAATTATGCTGTCTTAACTGTTGGATGCCATGCGGTTGTTAAAAGAACTGGGTGGATTTATATCTGCTGACATGATTGATCTCTAAAATGTAATTGAATGGGGAAAAAGGTGAGGTGCAGGGAGTGGGTTCAATATAATCCCACTTCTATTTAAAAGAAACTGAAGAAAAATGAAATGATGGGAAGGCCACAGAGCTGTTAGCATAATCACCTATAGGTAGTGGGACTGAGGTGGGAGGGGGCAGGGAGAGAGTGAGAGATTTTATTTTATATTCTTTTATGCTAGCTGGTTGGGTCTTTTTTAAAACCTTACATGTATATTACTTGTACGTTTTCATATAAGACTAGTTTCATATTTTAAAACAGAATACATTTTAGAATAAAATAATACAGAACCTTGCCAGGGGTTTGTGTAAAGTTTATGTGTCATGGAAAAAGGGCAAATGCATTTGACAGTCACATGTACAGTTTGGGAGGCTTTGAGCCGCAATCTGCCTGTTGTCTTTTTGTTTAAATGTTAAAGCTGTATCTAATGGCACAGTGACTTTAATTGTAGCTGTGGTAACTGCTACACATACATACATACATACTAGAGGCTTGTTGAGCCTCTAGTCTGACACTGTACTGGAGACTTTGTATGAGCCGATTAGTTCTGGAAGCTATGTATTATTACCTCTGTCTTTCTGATGGTGACTGAGATGCAGTGAGGCTAAGTGACTTGCCCAGGGTCACCCGGATGATCAGAAGAACAGTGATTCACATCTGGGTCTTTTAAACTCTTGTGTCTTGCTTTCCTTCACTGTGCCACACACACCGTGTCCATCAGGAGAGAATATGGGAAAATAATGATAAATGTCTCAGTCTGTGCGAGCTGATGTAACAAAATACCACACCCTGGGTGGCTTGGACAACAGAAATTTATTCCTCATAGTTCCAGAGGCTGGAAGTCCAAGATTAGGGTGCCCACAGATTGATTTCCTAGTGAAAGCTCTCTTCCTGGCTTGCCTTCTTCACGCTGTGTCTTGGTAACGTGTGCCTCACAGAAAGAGCTCTGGGGCAACTTCCTCAGAACTTCCTGGTGATTACAAGCGCACCAGCCCTATCAGATTAGGGCCCCACCATTATGACCTCTTTTAACCTTGTCACCTCTTCACAGGCACTTTCTTCAAATACAGTAGTATTTGGGTTAGGACTTCAACCTATGAATTTTGGGGCACACAGATATTCAGTTCTTAGTAATATAGTACTGATAAAGAGGTTCACATGCACAAAAGAATAAGTGACTGGCAACCCACTCCAGTATTCTTGCCTGGAGAGTTCCATGGACAAAGGAGCCTGGCGGGCTATAGTCCATGGAATCACAAAGACTCAGACACGACTGAGTGACTCACTCACTAAGATAATGTATAAATAACGTGTTAAAATTTGCTATTCTGTCACATAATCAATAAGATGTTTATGTAGGAGAGAGAAACCCAGAAAACATGGATAGACAAAATAGAAGAAAATAAAAATCACCTAAAATCTTGCCACACAGAAGTAACTGCTTTCAAAAGCAAGATAGAGGGACTTCCCTCTTCCCTGGTGATACCAGTAGTTAAGACTCACGCTTCCAGTGCATGGGGCTCACGTTTAATCCCTAGTCAGATTGACCATCCCACATGCCACATGCAGTACCCCCCTCAAAAAAAAGTAAAGTAGAGAAAAAGTTCATATAGTATATTACCATTTATGAGAGTGAAAATGGGAAAAATTATATATTTGGATTGATTTATGTTTGAATAATAAATATGTGGAAGTATAAGCAAAAAGAGCAAGTATGTGGCATGCCTAGTCACTCAGATGTGCCTGACTCTTTGTGACCCCATGGACTGTAGCCTGACAGGCTTCTCTGTCCACAGGATTTCCCAGGCAAGAATATTGGAGTGGGTTGCCATTTCCTCCTCCAGGGAATCTTCTTGACCCAGGGATCAAACCCACGTCTCTTATGTCTCCTGCATAAAAGGTGGATTCTTTACCACTTGAGCCACCTGGGCCTTATAAAACAAAGGGAAGGGGAAACAAAACTATTTCAGTGATTTTCCCTTTTCAGATCTTATTTTGGGGGAGGTGTTAGAAGGTATTTGACCCCTTGAGATTTATGTGTAACGTGTGCACACAGTCTCTCAATATGTATCTTGTAAGCATCCCCACAAAATATGAGTTTTTTAGACAATCGAGTGGTATAGTTAGATGGACAGTGGTGGTTGGTATTGTGAATATTTGTAACTGGGTTTTTTTTTCTTTTTTACTGAACTATAGTTGACATAGACTATGTTAGTGTCAGGTGAACTACACAGTGACTTGACATTTGCATACATTATGAAATGATCGCCATGCTAAGTCTAGTAACCATCTGTCACTATGCTAACTTTTTACAGTATTATTGACCATATTCTTTATGCTGTATATTACATCCCTATGGCCAAAATACAAACCTCTTATCCCCTTAGCCTGTTTCATACCCCACCCCTCTCCCCTCTGTGTCTGTGAGTCTATTTTTGTTTTATTTGGTTTTTCAAATTCTATATATGAAGTCATATGGCATTTGTCTTTCTCTGGCTTACTTCACTTAGCATAATACCGTGTAGATCCATCCATGCTGCTGCCAGTGGCAAGATTTCATTCTTTTCATGGCTGAGTGATATTCCATTGTATGTAGGGAGCATATCTTTATCCACTCATCCGTTGATAGACACCTAGGTTGCTTCAGTATCTCAGCTATTGTGCATAGTGCTGCAGTGAATATTACTATGCTTATATCTTTTCAAATTACAAATATTTGTAACTCTAAGATAATGAAAACTGATATCAACATCTATCTTCATTTCTCTCTTTTTTATAAAAAATAACTTGTTTGTTTTTTTATTTGGCTTTGCTGAGTCTTTGCTGCCAAGCAGGCTTTTCTCTAGCTGTGATGAGCTGAGTCTTTGCTGCCAAGCAGGCTTTTCTCTAGCTGTGATGAGCAGCGGCTACTCTCTCTAGCTGCAGTTTGCAGACCTCTCGTTACAGGGGCTTCTCCTGTTCCTGAGAGGGCTTCGGTAGATGCAGCACGTAGGCGCGGAAGTTTTGGCTCCTGGACTCTGGAGCATGGGCTCAGCAGTCGTGGTGCGCGGGCTTGGTTGCTCATGGCATGTGGGATCCTCTCAGTTCAAGGATCATTTTCAGGCAGGCTCTTTTCCACTGAGCCGCCATGGAAGCCCCCTCTTCTCTCTTAAGGGGCTGTAGTTGGATGGAACTGGGAAACCCTGATCCAGGAGTAGAGTTTTCTGATGTTCTGTGTTCTTCTCTTCACAGCAGTTTTCAGCTCTGACTGAAGTGCTCTTCCACTTCCTAACTGAGCCCAAAGAGGTAAAGTACCTTGTGATGAGGAGAGTTCCCGAGGGTGGGTCTGCAGTCCTGAGGTACTCGAAGTGAAGGCCTGGTTTGTGCTGTCCCTCGTCTGCAGGTGGAAAGGTTTCTGGCCAGCTCTCTGAATTTGCCACCACCAACCAGATCAGTCTTGGCCCCCTGAGAAGCATCGTGAAGAGCCTCCTCCTGGTTCCAAATGGTGAGTAGCCCCTCCCAGCAGACGAGACCAGAGACATTGTTTGAACACTCCCTCAAGCCATGGAGTTGGCAGAAGTGCTCTGGGCACTGAGCCAGAGCATTTGGTAGGGAACCAGACATGGGCGGGACTGCAGTCTAGGCAGGGAGGCCAGGTAAACAGACAGCCGTGGGAGAGCATAATTGCAGTCTGCATCCCCACTTCAGTCCCCAGACTTAAGTTTCCTCCACATGGTAGGTGCAAGATTGAGAGTAAGGGTTTATAAATGTTTATAGCAACTTGACCAAGTTTCTCTCTTTTTAAAATATCTTTTTATTTATTTATTTATTTGGCTGTCTTGGGTCAGTTGCGGCGTGCAGAATCTTCGTTTCGGCACAGACTCACTAGCTGTGGTGCACGGGCTTAGTTGCTATGTGGCCCCTGGGATCTTAGTTCCCCGACAGAGGACGGAACCCTCGTCCCCTGCATTGCAAGGCAGATTCTTAACCACTGAGCCATCGGGGCAGTCCCTTGACAAAGTTTCTTGAATCTACTAATTTTAAAAAATGGGACTTGCATTTTTTTTTTAATGTGGTAGAATATATATAACATATAATTGACCATTGTAACCATTTGGAGCTTTTTTCCCCCCTAGATTGTAAACATTAATCAGTACATGTTTTGCGGCAAGTTTTAGATACAAAATTTTTTTCTAGCAGGGTAGCATGCCTGCTAAACAAAAATGAAGTTAAATGCAGCTCAAGAAAAACCTGAACTAATGAGAGTCTCACAATTTTTTAATGATTTATTAGGGTAATCATAGCATAGAAATTTGTCTGAATTAAAAAAAATTTTTTGATCCAGTTATTGGATGGATGAGTCTTTAGCTCACTTATCCTCACCCTTATCCTTGCTAAGACTTTAGTACATATTTTGTAAGAACAAGAACATTTTATTTCATACTGTAGTACAGTTATCACAAGCAGGAAGTTTACACTGATTTAACACTTTTATCTAATCTGTGATGTGTATTCACATTTCACTAAGAGTTGTTTGGGGCTTATATTTTGTAAGCGTTTTTTTCATTTCATATTTCTAGGAATTAATTTTGTTTGTATTGTAAAAAAATATCAGTCCATGGTAGATTGAAAATTTTTAAAGTAGGTCTTTTGATGCAGATAGTTTGAGAAGCGAGGTTTGCTTTAGAGCAGTCAGGGAAAGATTCTAGCCAGGAGGGAGGTGATCACAAAGGTTGAGCTGCAGGTTATCTGTCGTAGCACTGTTTATCACAGAAAAATTAGAAGCAATCCTGTTACCCAGCTGTTGAAAATTGGTGTGATATGCTGTGGTCCAGTTTTGCAGAGGAGTATGGTGGTGGTGCTTATAGTAAAGAACCTGCCAGTCAGTGCAGGAGATGCAAGAGATATAGGTTTAATCTCTGGGCTGGAAAGATCCTCAGCAGGAGGACATGGCAGCCCACTCCAGGCTTCTTGCCTGGAGAATCCCATGGACAGAGGAGCCTGGTGGGCTGTAGTCCATAGGGTCACAAAGAGTTGGACACGACTGAAGCGACGTAACACACATGCATGGTAGTGATCAAGACTTCAGTCTGAGTTAGTAGGAACTGGGTGTAAATCCAGTCTGACCCTTGGTAAGTAGTGTGGCTTTGGTACCCAGTCTCTTTCAATCCCTAGCAAAAGCCCTCCCCCAGCAGTTGTTCCACTCCATCTAAGCTTGTTTTTGCTGTGTGCATGGGGTGGTTTTGAAGATTAATTAAGATAACGTAAATAAAATGCTGAATAAATATTAATAAATGTCCATCAACTCAATAGACCTGAGTTTGAGCAAGCTCCAGGAGTTGGTGATGGACAGGGAAGCCTGGCATGCTACAGTCCATGGGGTTGCAAAGAGTCGGACATGACTGAGCAACTGAACTGAACTGAAATAAAATACTTAGCACAGTTTTTCCGCAAAAAGTTCTTATTTTTCATGTTATGTATTAATATTAATTTTTAACATGTTGAGAAAAATATAATGATATGGAAAACCTTTCACAATATTCTGTTTAGTTCTGTCTGCCACGGTTCTATTTTTGTGTTAAAAAAATTAACAGTGGTTCTGTCTGAGTGATAAGACAACAGGTTATTTTACTTGTTTATTTTTAGCTAAATGTTGTCTTAAAAGTTGCTAGAATTAATTTGGCAATTTAATTAAAAGTTAATTTTATTTAGAGAGGTGACATTTGAGCCCAGGCTTAAAGAATGAATAAATGTTGAGTGGGCTGAGAAGAGGTAAAACAGCATCCCCAGTTTGCATATTTTAAAAATTAGTAATAAGCTGATCTTCCCAATATCTCAGCCTAATGGTACATTAAAAGTTGGGAACTTGATTTGTTTGTACCTTCTGGTATATTCTTCATGCAGATCATTTTCTTTGCCCTGTCTTATGCTCCTGAGGGTTCAGGATGTGAATCAGAAGATCCCTGAGGTTTGCAGCTGTGGAATTTTATGATCCTCTGTTTGTGAGATTCTTGCCTTCTTTGCTCTCATGGCGGGTTAAAAGCATCAGAACCACAAGGCTGGAGAGAATTGCAGTCTTCCCTGGTGACTCAGATGGTAAAGAATCCGCCTGCAACGGTGGAGACCTGGGTTCAATCCTTAGGTTGGGAAGATCCCCTGGAGGAGGGAAAGGCTACCCCCTCCAGTATTCTGGCCTGGAGAGTTCCATGGACAGAGAGTCACAAAGAGTCAGACACAGCTGAGCGACTTTCACTTTCACTTAACACAAGAATTAATTTTCACTGCAAACTTAAAACTGCAGAGCTCTGGACAGTCAAAAGGGAAATTTCCTTTTTACTCTCATCCGACTCTTGTCTCTAGAAACAATCATGGTATAATTTTGGCATGTATCCTTTTCTGTTTTTATGTACACCGACAGACAGAGCCATATACATTCATATAGTTTTGTTTTTCATCAGTGGTAATAAACCACAGAATTGCTCTGCGGCTTGCATTTTTCCATACCTAATACATCGTGAAGATTTCCCCACGTCAACTTCATTCTTCTGGTGACTGCAGTGGACTTTGAACTGAATTAATCTTCTTTTACTTAATCCATTTCCTGTTGCTGGACATTTTAGTTCTGATCCTTTACTCTTAAAAAGTGTACCATACCACAGTGAATATCCTTAGGAAATCTGTGTATTTAGTGTGTGTGAGCATTTCTGTAGGACAGGTGTCCAACTTATAGAACCAGGAGTTTTTATCCTCTTTATTCTCATTGTCCAGCCTACACCTGTGGGAAGGAGGAAACCTGTGAGCTATTGTGGGCACTGATATTTCAGGAGACCTCTGTCTGTTGTCCCTGCCTCCATTCTTTCTGGTCATTATCATCTCTGCTCCCTGCCCCCATTGAGTCCTGCCAGGCTGCCTTAATTCTGCTCACTCCTTTGCTCCAGCCCCAGTACTACCTCTGCAGAAAGTCTTCCCAAACCATCTCAATCCATGGTGACCTCCCCTTCCGCTCCACGACTGATAATGGATTCTTTTATCTGCAGCCCTTTTTGGAGCATAATCATTTAGTCTTCTGTTGATCGTGCTGTTTTGATGTATCCATCTCGTGGTCCTAACAGTTCCTTGAAGTCATGGGTGGGTCTGTACTACTTTCCTAAGCCACAGTTACAAGTAAAATGATGACATAGAACAAGGGCTTTTGATTCAGCTGGGTGACTTGAGCTGAACTTGGGAGATCCTGTGACCCTCCCAGGGGATGTTGGTTGTATATTCTTCAAGCAAGATTGATGAGCAGTGTTTATAGCAGACCGTTTTCTGTAGGTCCAGAGAACACTGAAGTGTGCTGAGTTACAGGGACGGGCTTTGCAAGCTCACCTGGATTTGAGTCTTAGGCATATCACTTTAGGTAGCTATTTGGCCTTGGACAAATCAGCCTCTTGGGGCCTCAGTTTCTATCTGAAAAACAGAGTAGTAAGAACAGTTTATGGTGATGGCTTTAGGAATAAATGAGTTAGTATCCATAAAGCACCTAATACCATGCCTGCTGAACTTTACATTTACTATTTATTTTTGGCTGTGCTGGATCTTCACTGCTGTATAAGCGTTCTCTAATTGGGGTGAGCAGGGGCTACCCTCTAGTTGTGGCATATGGGCCTCTCATTGTCGTGGCCTCTGTGGTTGTGGGGCACCGGCTTTAGGCACACAGGCTTCAGTAGTTTCAGCACCCAGGCTAAGTAGCTGTGGTTCCCAGCTCTAGAGCACAGGCTTAATAGTTGTGGCTCACAGGCTTAGTTGCTCCACAGTATGTGGGATCTTCCTGGACCAAGGATGAAACTGGTGTCTCCTGCACTGACAGGCAAATTCTTTACCACTGAGCCACCAGGAAAGCCCTACATTGTTTATTGATAGTTCAGTTAGTTTCTCTATGTGCCTCGATGTCAAATCATCAGATAAAATATCCCTTCCCTCAATGGAGAGGATACGAATTCTCTTGATTGTTTAATTCAGTTCAGTTCAGTTCATCAGGCAGTCATGTCCAACTCTTTGCAACCCCATGAACTGCAGCACACCAGACTTCCTTGCCCATCACCAACTCCTGGAGCTCGCTCAAACTCTGTCCTTCCAATTGGTGATGTCATGCTCCAAAGCTTTTCAAGCTTTTCAAGTTCCAGAGTTGAAGTCTCAGGTTTGCTGAACTCCTCAGTAGCTCTTAACAATTTCTGTTTCACTCTTTTTTGTTCTCATGCCATCTGACTTTTCCCTTCCTACAGAGTTCAAGAATTCTGCATTTCTTCCAGAGCGTCTGCTAATCATCTGAGGTAGCTTGTAAGCCTCTTGGCCTCTTCCTCATCCTTTGGCCTAATAAGGGGTTATCTTTTCAGTCCCCAAAGCTGCCATCCCAGAACAAATTCCCGGCCCTTCATGCCTTGTTATGGCAGCAGCCTCTCCATTCTGTTCTGCCATCCAGATTCTAGTTTGCCCTGGAACACAGAACAACTTGGACCCTGCTGCTCCTCTCAGCTGTTTACTTTGCCTAATGGACTCTGTAGTCCTTAACTTGGCCTTCAAGGCCTTCCCCTGTGTAGTCTGAAAGTGCCCTCATTGCCTTCTCCTTCCTTCATCCTGGTATGGCTCATTGGAGTTCAAGGGACCCCAAAGACCTTCCAGATCGGTCTTCCCCAAATTGGTGTTTTCATCCAGAAAAGACTTCAGTGGCCAAGCAGGGTCATAAAGTTCTGTCCCTGCACCTCCCAGCCTTGGAATCTTGGAGATTCACACACACATTAACATATCTCAGTCTCTGAAAAGCCCTGCAGTAAACTGGTTAACCTGCTTAACCAGTATCTGCGAAACAGTTAACCCTGGAACTCTTCTTTTTGGGGGCAGGAGTGAGTGCACAGGGGGAGGGTTAGGTAAAACCTTTGTAAAGTGCTGATCTGGTCTGATCTTTGTCTTGGAGATAAAGAGATAGAGCCCTAGAGAGGGGAAGGAGAAGGCAATGGCACCCCACTCCGGTACTCTTGCCTAGAAAATCCCACGGATGGAGAAGCCTGGTAGACTGCAGTTCATGGGGTCAGGAAGAGTCGGACATGACTGAGCGACTTCACTTTCCCTTTTCACTTTCATGCATTGGAGAAGGAAATGGCAACCCACTCCAGTATTCTTGCCTGGAGAATCCCAGGGACAGCAGAGCCTGGTGGGCTGCCGTCTGTGGGGTCACACAGAGTCGGATATGACTGAAGCGACTTAACAGCAGCAGCAGCAGAGAGGGGAAGTGACTTGCTTTAGATCTTATAGATGAAAAGCTATTGCTGCACCCTCCTTGATTAGCTCAAAGCTTGTGGGTTTGTTGGTTTCTTTTTTTAACGTTTTTCTTTTACTATTTAGTATGTAATTCTTAAAAGCACTCGAGGGCTTCCCTTGTGGCTCAATGGTAAAGAATCCACCTGACAATGCAGGAGACGTGGGTTCGATTCCTTGTTTGGGAAGATCCCACATGCAGTGGAGCAGCTAAGCCCGTGCCCATCACTATTGAGCCTGGGCTTTAGCACCTGGTAACTGGCACTACTGGGCTCATGTGCCCCAGCTACTGAAGCCATGTGCCTGAGAGCCCATGCTCTGCAGCAAGAGAAGCCACTGCAATGAGAAGCCCGAGCACCGCAACTAGAGAGAGTATCCCCTGCTTGCTGCAGCTAGAGAAAAGCCCTCACAGCAACAAAGACCCAGCACAACTGAATAAATAAATAAAAAGTCCACGAAGCATTGTTCTCTTAAGGGAAAAAACCTGATTTCAACCTTTATCAACTCCTGTCCAGATTGCTTCACCTGTGCCCTGCCTACTTCAACTCCTTGCTCTCCAAACTGGATTATTTTTAAACAGATCTCAGACATCATATCATTTCATTCAATTCCTAGTTATATATCTCTAAAACATAAAGGACTTTCTCTTCCTTATCAAACCACTATGCAATGATCATATCTAAAATTAAAATACAAAGTTAGAGTTCAAACTTCCCCATTGTCTCATCCATTTTGTAAGTGTTCTCATTAAGATTCAGATAAGGCCCCCACCTTGCATTTGGTTCCTACGAGGCCCTTGTATACTTACTTCATAGCTCTGAGACCTTGAGCCAAGTCATGTAACCACTCTGAGAATCAGTTTCTTAAGGAATAAAATGGAGCTAATACTAGGAGTCATACATTGTTTCAAGAGTAGAGAAAGATGGCGATCCAGTGGTTAAATTTGGCACTTTCAGGACAGGGGTCCCGTTCAGTCTGTGGTCAGGGAACTAAGATCCCACAGGCCATGCAATGCAGCCAAAAAAATAAAAATAAATTTTAAAGAATTTTTTTTAAAAAAATGAAGAAAGATAAGTATAAAAAGTGCTTGCTTCAGTAGTAAGTGGTAGTAGCTACATTGCTGTTAGTGTTGATTGCCATTATGAGTTGTCATCTAGAAAAGATTACAGATAACTCCGCAGGAGAGACATAATTTAAGCTGGTTTTTACTTTAATATCTGGCCCTTGTGGGTACCCAGTAACTGCTGCTGCTGCTAAGTCGCTTCAGTCGTGTCCGACTCTGTGCGACCCCACAGACGGCAGCCCACCAGGCTCCCCCATCCCTGGGATTCTCCAGGCAAGAGCACTGGAGTGGGTTGCCATTTCCTTCTCCAATGCATTAAAGTGAAAAGTGAAAGTAAAGTCGCTCAGTCGTGCCTGACTCTTAGAGACCCCATGGACCGCAGCCTACCAGGCTTCTCTGTCCGTGGGATTTTCCAGGCAAGAGTACTGGAGTAGGTTGCCATTGCCTTCTCCACCCAGTAACTGGTTGTTATTTATTCATTTATTTATTTGGCTACGTCAGGTCTTAGTTTCATCATGTGAACAGATTTTCTTATGGTGCACAGGCTTATTTGCTCCTCAACATGTGGAATCTTCCCAGACCAGGGATCAAACCCATGTTCCCTGCATTGCAGGAGGACTCTTAACCACTGGACCACCAGGGAAGTCTCCACTGGTTAGTGGGTTTTGTTGTCTTTTTTTAATTTTTAAAGAGCGATAATTCCATTTCCCCTCTAAAGGAGTCTGTCTAACTGGCCCCCAAAAAAGAATAATCAGCATTGAACAGTAATCACAAATGGTATTTAATCAAATGCTGGACTGAGTTCCCTAGGGGTTCCCAACCTTACCCTGCTCTGTTTTCTATGTGGCACTTTTCAGGAATCATTGGCTACGTCAGGTCTTAGTTTCATCATGTGAACAGATTTTCTTAGGTGCACAGGCTTATTTGCTCCTCAACATGTGGAATCTTCCCAGACCAGGGATCAAACCCATGTTCCCTGCATTGCAGGAGGACTCTTAACCACTGGACCACCAGGGAAGTCTCCACTGGTTAGTGGGTTTTGTTGTCTTTTTTTAATTTTTAAAGAGCGATAATTCCATTTCCCCTCTAAAGGAGTCTGTCTAACTGGCCCCCAAAAAAGAATAATCAGCATTGAACAGTAATCACAAATGGTATTTAATCAAATGCTGGACTGAGTTCCCTAGGGGTTCCCAACCTTACCCTGCTCTGTTTTCTATGTGGCACTTTTCAGGAATCCTCTACTTGGAATAATACTCTACCTAATAAAATCCACTGCAGTGCGGGAGGCCTGAGCTCAATCCCTGGGTTGGGAAGAGTCCCTGGAGAAAGGCATGGCAACCCACTCCAGTATTCTTGCCTGGAGAATCCTGTGGACAGAGGAGCCCAGTGGGCTATAGACCAGGGGATGGCGAAGAGTCGGACAGAGTCGGACATGACTGAGGGACTAACACTTTCACTATATGACTTATCTCCTTGTTACATTACTGTTATAATGTATTATATGTGTTATATTGTTATATCTCAAAAGATTGTGAGCCTCAGGAGGATAGAGACTGTTGCCTGTTCAGTTTTTGATGCATTCCAACATCCAGCTCAGTGCTGCACAGGGCAGTCTCAGGACATCTGTATACAGTGACTGTGACCTCTGTGTGCACGTGAATCTTGCAGGGGTGGGTTCAGCTAGTGAGCCTTCAGGGTCAGTAATCACTGAATGAATGGGGCTCACATGCTCTCCCATCTGATTCACCAAGGCTTAGTTCTGTTCCTTGGACTTCCTTACTACTCTGAATAAGCTTACGAAGGTTTTGGCTAGAAGAATAGTGTTTGCTAACTTTCCAGCCGTTTCCTGAAACCCTCTTCTTTGTCACCCACACTATTTGATGGCAGCGGGGGTTTGTCTAAGGCAACTGTTCCAGTGAAAAGTGGAGCTCAGGACTTATAAACCATCCCAGATGGTTATCTGTGTTTAAAGGACATTCTCAGATTTACCCTAGTGACATGTTCTAGCAACTGCAGTCCTGGAGTTCAGATTTCTCTGACATGGGGTCAAGGCTACAGCCCTGTCTTATGCTTACAAGACAGAGGAATCACCAAAGGAAGAAGCTGAAAAAGAAGCTAAGGGCTTGAGGCCTAACGATGCAAATATGTGTATTTCTCCTTTTTTTGTTAAGATCTTTTTTTTTTTTTTTAACATTTATTCATCTATTTGACTGCCCTGGGTTGTAGTTGCAGCATGCAAACTCTTAGTTGAGACGTGGGATCTAGTTCCCTGACCAAGGTTTGAATCCAGGGCTGCTGCATTGGGAGTGTGAGTCTTGGCCGCTGGACCACCTGGGAAGTCCCTCTGTGTGTTTCTCAAGTATGGCTCCTGCCTGTCTCAGGTAGTGAGGTGCCATCGGGACAGAAAGCTTGCTTTGGCCTCTGCAGCTCAGTAGCCTCAGTTGTCAGTCATTGTCCAGTTGTGGCCTAGTCTTACTCCCTGACAGCATCTCAGAATGACCTGGAATGGAAAGAGCCCGAATTTAGGGGTCAACTGCCCCATAAGCTACTTTCTCTGCTACTTGCATGCTCTGTGGCCTTGGGCAATACGTTTAACCTTTTTTCTTGGAAGGAAGGGGCTTTTTTTTTTTTTTAAATTATAGAGAAGCACAAGAAAGAAAACAAAAATGACTCACAATTTTACTGCCTTCCTATTAAAAAAGAAATAACATGCAGCTAGGATGTTTTTAAATGACACCAAGAAAAAAAGGCCCACCCAGTCCCTTTCCTCAAAGGTATCCTCTGTTTTGTGGTTATGTTCACCAAAAATGTACCTTATATCTCTCAATTTAGCCATAAGATAAGCATATAATTAAAGCTATAAGTACCGACTCGATGAACGTGAGTTTGAGTGATGGAGTTGGTGATGGACAGGGAGGCCTGGCGTGCTGCAATTCATGGGGTTGCAAAGAGTCAGACACAACTGAGTAACTGAACTGAACTGAACTGAAGAATAGATAATATACCCTTTATTTATGCAAAAGGGACCACACTAAGCAAACTGTTCATACCTTTTCTTTTAATTATATATTTCTTTTAATTATATTTTTCAAATAGGTAGATCAGGAGCTACCTTATTTTTAAAGGTTGTATAGCATTCCATTGTACAGATTCTTTGATTCAGCATGTGTTTAATGAGTTGAGGGCCAGCCAATGAACAGTGCCTGGCATTTTTTTTTTTTTAGTAACTTGGGACACAGCAGTGGACAAAACAGACCAAGTCCTTGTTCTCAACGAACTGACTTTTGTGAGAAAATTGACAATAAATATATAGCATGAAGTTGGGTAGTTATAAATTGCCATACAGAAAAGGACACTTGAAGATTGGTCAGAGACCCTTTCAGAGGAGGTGCAATTCAAGCAGATTCCGGAGGAAAGTGAGGAGTGACCATGTGCAGATTTGAGGAAACGTGTTTCCTGCAGGAGCAACTGCAAGGGTGAATGCATGGAGGGAGGAACCTGCCTAGTAAATAACGGGAAAAACTGAGTAAGCTAGGGAGAGACCAGAAGGTTCTACAGGACAGATCCACAGGGCACTGTGAGAACTTCGGGATTTACAGTGAGTGGAACAGGAGCTATTTGAGGGTTTTGAGCAGAGAGGAGACATGGTCTGACTTAACAAAATCACCTTGGCGCCCAGGCTACTTGTGTGGACACACCAGAGTCAGTGTGCTGTTTCTGAGTTTTCATCTCCTGCCCACACTGCTTCGGAGCATCCCTCGCAGATCTCAGTGTGTGGAGAGGCAGAGCTGTAGGTGAGCTCTTAGCAGTACAGATGTCAGCTCTGGATTTGCCAAATCCTCTCCCCACAAAGCTGAACCTTTCTCATCTTTAATTTCCTGGTAAATTAAAAGTTACAATGGTATTCTCCACCTTGGAGTATTTGGGGATCATCAGACAGAATGTTGGATTTGACTGGATATAAACTAAGGAGCGGCACATCAAGAGTTGATGGGAGTGACTGGACATAACAGCCTTCTTGGAGAGCTTTTATGGCCAAGGTTTCCTGGGGTCTCGCCTTTTTTTTATTTCCCTTTGGCTTCCTTGCTCAGTCTGATTTGGAGATAAAAGGTTTCCTCCCTTTGTTGACACCGTTGATTTTGCAGGGGACAACAGCCTTTCAGATTTTTTTCTCTGGAGTGGGATGGGGGTGGGGGCTAGGGTTTAGGATGTTACTTCAGGGCCCTCCGTGGACCATGGTGGGCAATTTCTTATACTTTGATTAGTCATCTTCTGAAGGACTAAGAAGTGGAAAATTTTAAAGCTGTTGCCAGATCGTGACTGGAGGCTGTAGCCTGCAGGTTAAATGTTGAGAAGCCTGGATTGCTGGGAGCACTTTATTTTCAGAAATGGGAGCCTTCGAGCTGAACAAAGGAGGTGGGTGCAGGGCAAGAGTAGGAGGGTGGGGTTTCTCAGGGTTCCTGAGGGGAGGGGCTTTACAGCCCCTCTGTAAGTGACTTGGCAACTGCAGAGGCTGAACTGCTTGGTCCATCTGCGTTTGCTTCCTGAGGGCTGACCTTCTGGGGTAGGCTGTCCCTTTTGAAGGCAATAATGCTCTGCAATCCACTCTAACCGGTACTGTAACCACTGGGCCTGTTTGGCTCCTGAGCGCTTGGAACAGCTGGTGCAGCTGAGGAACAGAACACTACATTTCCTTTCATTTTAGTTCATTAACAGTTAAAGAGGGGAATTCCCTGGAGATCCAGTGGTTAGGACTTGGCACTTTCACTAATGAGGGCCTGGGTTCCATCCCTGGTCAAGGAACTAAAATCCCACAATCCATGTGGCGAGGCTGAAAAAGAGCCTCATGTGTTCGGTGGTTACAGATGGCACAGTGCCAGCTTCAGGCTGTTACCGCTATGCCCACCTGACCTTGAACTCCCCCACTTGGCTGTAGGAGTCTGTGGCCTTATTTCCTCAGATGAGTCACCCCCCTCCCAAGTCCAGACAGTCTTTTCTTTTGTCTGTAACTTCATCTATAATTTCTGGAGGGACCAGTGCTTGTGTGGCACCTAAAGTGAAGTGAAAGTCGCTCAGTCGTGTCAGACTCTTTGCGACCCCGTGGACTGTAGCCCGCCAGGCTCCTCTGTCCATGGAATTCTGCAGGTAAGAATACTGGAGTGAGTTGCCATGCCAGGAATCTTCCTGACCCAGGGATTGAACCCAGATCCCCCACAGTGCAGGCAGATTCTTCTCCGTTTGAGCTACTCAGGAATCTGCCCAAAAACACGCCCTAAAACATGCTGCCTGTTGCCCCTTATCTCCTTCCTGCCTGGCTGGACTGAGATCACGCCTAGTGAGCTGAGCCTGTGTTCCCTTTGTCATCCCTGTCACTTAAGTTGTGCCCATTAAATACTTCCTGCCAGTGGATTGATTGATTTGCTCTTACTGACTGCTTTTTCTCTTCGCCCAGGTGCCTTGAAGAAGGGCCTCACAGCCGAGCAGGTCCGAGCGGACTTCATGACTCTGGGTAGGTGACCACCCCAGGCTGCTCAGGTGGCAGGCCCTGCGGCCCTTCCCTGCGGTCATGTCTCCCTTCTGTTCTCTTCCAGGTCTCAGTGAGGAGAAAGCCATCTACTTTTCTGAAAAGGTATCAGAATCCCTCTTAATCAAAGTGAATTTTAAGATTGTTTGCTTTTATTTCCTGAAAACATACAAATGGAAAACACCGACCAAAGAAAAACCATCAATCATCATATGTCATTTCCCAGCTTAAAGTTTTCATGCAGATGACATCCATGAATGAAAACACTATTCAGTGTATCTAATACTTTCCTTCTGATTTGACTAAATATAAATATCATACAATTTTTGTTCCAACCTGGATTAAATCTTGGAATAAAAGAAGATTCCTGCTGCCCCTCTCCACCCGGATCTGTGCACACAGGCCGAGCCCACTGTGCACACAGTGCCTCTGCACTCTGCCCATGTCTGTGTAAAGACTAAACACGCTGCAGTGGGGTGGAATAAAGAGGGTTTTTTTCTCTTTTTTTCCATTGTGATGACTTTGGCTTTCTGCTTTTGTTCCAGTGGAAGCAGAATGCCCCCACCCTCGCTCGATGGGCCATAGGTCAGACTCTGATGATTAACCAGCTTGTAGATATGGAATGGAGATTTGGAGGTAACCAGTTAGAGCCAGTCCTGGGTCACTTGGATGATGCAGGGTTGGGTGGCAGAGGCTCTCGGATGACTTCACTGGGGAAGCGGGATCCTTGGTCCCCTAAGATTGTTGGGTCCAGCAGCTGCTTCCCTGTGTCACTGTCCACATTCAGCAGCCCTTTCTACCCCTGGCTGTCTGTGAGTTCACTTCCTGAAAAGCACATCCTGCTCTTTTCATCCTGGCCCCCACACGGCTCCTGCTTTACAGCTTGCAAGATTGGGCTCTTCAGAGTTGGTCCTCAACCAGCCACTTACTATTTTTCTCTTTTGTGTCACAGTGACATCTGGGAGCAGCGAACTGGAAAAAGTAGGAAGTATTTTTTTACAAGTAAGTCTTTTTCTGATCTCTGAAAATTGGGAGATTTTTGCCTTGGTTATAAAGTAAAATCTACATTTTACAATGAAAAGTGAAAGAGAAGTCGCTCAGTCGTGTCCGACTCTTTGCGACCCTGTGGACTGTAGCCCACCAGGCTCCTCTGTCCGTGGGATTCTCCAGGCAAGAATACTGGAGGGGGTTGCCATTTCCTTCTCCAAGTGATCTTCCTAACCCAGGTATTGAACCTAGGTCTCCTGCGTTGCAAACAGATGCTTTAACCTCTGAGCTACCAGGGAAGCCCTCACATTCTACAATATTCTAATGCAGTTACTCACTCAGTCATGTCCAGCTCTTTGCAACCCCATGGACTATAGCCCTCCAGGCTCCTTTATCCTTGGGATTTCCCAGGCGTGAATACTGGAGTGGGCTGCCATTCTCTCCTCCAGAGGATCTTGAACCTGGGTCTCCTGCATTGTAGGCAGATTCTTTACCATCTAAGCCACCAAATCTACCTTGGGTTTCTTTAATATCCAATTAAACCGATGTTCCACTGAAGTGCCTTGTGTATTTCAAAACAATGTGGTCAGCCAAAGATGTGGTTACTGACATGCTTACTTTCAGATGAATAGGATCTGGATGTTATTCTTGAAAGTTTTGATTGTTCTTGTCATCATGGGAATTGTTAGAAGTTTTGGTGTTGGACAATCTAGACAGCTCTCGAGTAACTCTCAAGACACTGGATGGTTTAATGTTTCTGTGAAAGTTGAGGTTTCAGGAATTTCTTTGCCCAATTGTCATCATTTTAATTAAAATGTTTTATTTCTTTTTTTCCTTTTTTGGCTTAGTTAAAGTTGGTCGTTAAGAAAGGAAATCAAACTGAAAATGTATACATAGGTGAGTCCAAATTCCCATTTGAATACTTCCACTTTTTCCAAGTTTTCTTCAGTCATTAGGCTCCTGGGTGTGTGTGAGTTGCTCGGTCGTTCCCGACTCTTTGCGACCCCATGGACTGCAGCCCACCAGGCTCCTGTGTCCATGAGATTGTCCAGGCAAGGATACTGGAGTGGGTTGCCGTTTCAGTCTCCTTAGGCTCCTGAAGCCTATCACTAATAATTTTTCCATAAAACAAAGTCATAATCGGACTATGGAATCTCCATTCTTCCACCTTTGCTCTCCTAAAGATAAGCCATTAGCAAGTTGGAAACCCCACAGTCAATGAACTTTTTGCTATAGGGAAAGGGTGGGGTAGGAATGTGAGTGAAAGTCGCTCAGTTGTGTCCGACTCTCTGTGACCCCATGAACTATACAGTCCATGGAATTCTCCAGTCCAGAATCCTGGAGTAGGTAGCCTTTCCCTTCTCCAGGGGTTCTTCCCAACCCAGGTATCGAACCCAGGTCTCCCACATTGCAGGCGGATTCTTTACCAGCTGAACCACAAGAGAAGCCCAAGAATTCTGGAGTGGGTAGCCTATCCCTTCTCGAGCAGATCTTCTGACCCAGGAATCAAACTGGGGTCTCCTGCATTGCAGGCGGATTCTTTTCCAACTGAGCTATCAGGGAAGCTTGGAGTAGGCATGGTGAATATCTAAGAGCAATAAGCTCTGGGACTATGGGAATCACTCAGCTACTCAGCTGTCCTGAATGGCACTCTTTCATCCCTTTGTGTTGGGGAGTTAATGCCATTTAAAATCCCCCCCTCCACTTTTTTTTTTAAATGGAGCTGAGGACTTTCTGTGTTCAAGGCTTCAGTTCTTTATTATGACCAATTACCCATCCAGAACTGCTTAGAGGTATTAAGTCAAAAAAAGGAAGTCGCTGGGTGTAAATTCGTTTTCTTGGATGATTCTGTGGAGTTGGAAACATTTACCTGAAGCCGCGTTTTCTCTCCCCAGAATTAACCTTGCCTCAGTTCTACAGCTTCCTGCACGAGATGGAGCGAGTCAGAACCAGCATGGAGTGTTTCAGCTGATTTCTGTCCCTGCCTTGCATCTCCACCCCGCCCCTTCCCTGCCCCCCTCCTCCTCTTTCCTGGTGACCTGCTCTGAGAAGCTGCTGGGCTCCCAGGCCTGTGGCCTCTCCTTTGGGCCTGCCTGCCTCTTGGGAGCCCAGGTGCAAAGTTTCTGAAAAACAAAGGATTAAGTACTTAAGGAGGCCGGACAGAATGACCCTGAAGAGTCTTCATGAGGCACCCTCCAGCACCTATCTCCCAGGTCACTGTTTAGATATTCAGAGAGGTGATTGCATCTCAGATGCAGGGGGGGAGGTAAGTCAAGTTACCTCCCCTTCAAAGCTCCAGAGTACACAAATGGTCTGTTGCTCAAGATATCAACACTGATGACCTTCTCCACAAGATAGCGAGGGCTTGTTTATGACTAAGGAAGAGGTGGATTTCATAATGACCCAAAGGGAGCTCCCAGCAGAGTTCCTACAGGAATTTGTGGTGGTGGGGCCTTACTGATCGGTCTTTAGTGGACACCTGTGTTAAGAGTATGGGCTGGGTCTGCTCTGAAAAAAAAAAACAGGCTTCACTTCAGGTTTTGCCCCGTTGTGTGTAATGAGGCGGGCCTTTTGAGGTTACTTCAGCTTGTTTTGGTTCAAGCTGACCTTCTGGGGTGGTTAGACGAAGAATAAAGGAGATTCTGAAGAACAGGTCTGCATCCGGCTGTCTGTGTGCATGGATTAAAGGGTCATTTCCCTTGCAGAGAACTAGTGCTCTCATCTTCAAAAATCATCTTCCTGGGTTTAGTGAGGGCCCTGGGTCTTGAGTGAAATTCACTGTAGTCCCAAGTAGGCGTTTGTAAGAGCAGTTCAGGGGAAACTCAGGTCAAAAATGTGAAAAGTAGAGTGGATGAGTACTTTGTGTTCAGATAACTTTAGTACCAACCTGGCACATGACTGCTCCTGTTCCTACCTCTCCCCTCCACCTCAGAATTTTTTTTAAGTTCTGAATGGATAATACATGCCCATGATTCGAAAAATACAGTGTAAAGTAATTCCTGCTCCTGCCCACTCCCCACTTGCCTAGTCCCCCTCCCTGTACAGAAGCCCTGTTTTTAGTTTATTCTGTGATCATGCATTTGCAAATATATAGGCATAGAATTTGACTTTTCTTCCCGCACAAATGGTAGCATCCTATGCACACAGCATCCTGCATCTGGCTCTTTCCCACTTCATTTGGAAATCACATCAGAACAAAGAGAGCAGCCTCATTCTTTGTAACACATGGATGATTTATTTAACCGCTTTCCTGCCAGTGGGTATTTAGGTGCTTTCCATTCTTCTCTTATGAACGATGCTACAACTAAATTTTTAAAAAATATTTATTTTTGTTTTGTTTGGCTGCTCCAGGTCTTAGTTGTGGCACTCAGGATCTTTTGTGGCATGTGAGATCTATTAATAGTTCCCTGAAACCAGGGTCAAATCTGGGTCTCCTGCTTTGGGACTGTGGATTCTCAGCCACTGGACCACCAAGGAAATCCCCTGGATGTTTTTTTCTAATATATATAATGCCATTTTGCATGAGGGGAAGTGTATTTATAAGGTAAACATGAAAATGAAAATGAAAGTCGCTCAGTCTCCTCCTACTCTTTGCGACCTCATGGACTGTATAGTGCCTGGAATTCTCTAAGTCAGAATGAGTCAGAGTGAGTAACCGTTCTCTTCTCCAGGGAATCTTCCCAACCCAGGGATCGAACCCAGGCCTCCCACATTGCAGGCAGATTCTTTACCAACTGAGCCACCAACATATGGATGTAGAATTGCTGGGTCAAAGAATATGTTCATTTATGAAAGAATGTAGAAAGAATAAAGCAAAAAGCCCCTCCGCCTGGTTTCCCATTACTCGGTTACCCCACTGCCCTCCTCCAACAGGTAACCCTGCTGTTAGTTTCTTAGCTATCCTTCCAGAGTTCCCCCACACATACATGTAAGCAATAGGAAGTTTAATATTTTTGTTGTTTGCACACTGTACACATTATTCTTAATATATCTTAGAGATACTTCCACGTCAGTACATAAATAGACTGCATCGTTTTCTGTGACTACAGCATATTCTGATGTGGGGCTGGGTTATAACCGGAATTTGCAATTTTGATAAATAGTGCAGGTATTAGTCAATGTTCTCCAGAGAGCAGAACCAGCTGTGTATGTGAGAGAGAGAGAAAGAGAAGGAGAGGATTGATTTGTTTTAAGAACTGGCTCACAGGATTATGGAGGTTTGGTAAATCCAAAGTCTGTAGGGTAGGCTGGCTGGCTAAGACCCAGGGACAAGTTGCAGATCCAGTGCAGAGGGAGTCTGCTGACAGAATTCCTTCTTGCTGAGAGGAGTCATGGGAGTCAGTCTTTGGTGTAATAAGACCTTCAGCTGATTGGATGAGGCCCACCCACATTATGCAGGGGAATCTACTTTACTCTGATTTTAAATCCACAAATTTAAATGTAATCTCATCCCCAAAACACCTTTATAGAAACATCCAGAATAATGTTTGGCCAAATATCTGGGCACAGTGGCTCAGCCAAGTTAACACACAAACCAAACCATCACAGTGCCAAACTCACCTCTTCAGTATGTGTGTGAGTCGCTCAGTTGTGTCCGACTCTTTGCGACCCCATGGACTGTATGTATCCTGCCAGGCTCTTCTGTCCATGGAATTCTCCAGGCAAGAATGCTGGAGTGGCCTGCCATTCCCTTCTTCAGGGGCTCTTCCTGGAGGGATTGAAACCCAGGGATTGAACCCAGGTCTCCTGTGATGTAGGCAGATTGTTTACAGCTGAACTACCAGGGAAACCCTGTTCCAGTTTATGAAGATGACTGCCCACAGGTCCCAAAGAAGAGCAAGTCAGTTCCTTTGAACAGAACTTACAAATGTGTCCATGAGGTTTCATGTACCTGACACCATAGGAATCTAATGTAAAAAGAAATAACAGAATGTCAGAACAGGAAGTTACCTAAAGTGCAGTCTAATTTAAACCCATTCATATCACCGAAGGGGAAATAGACTAGAGAGCGAAACTGGTTGCTGGCCAGTGGTCTAGGCTGCCCTGTGAACCTCGAGGTATGCCTGGTTCAGAAACAGAATCTTGAGAGACCCAAGAGGGTCAGCCCAGCGAACTACCCAGGGCTGGTTTGCATCAGATGCTCCGTGAGACCTGAACCTGGCTCCACTGGGTGGATTCTGACCAAGGGGTTCCTGGCCCTGTCCAGTTCAGGCCCTCCTACCCACCGGCACCACCACAGTGCTCAGCTTTCCAGCTTCTATAGCCTGGCCTGTCCCTACGTGAGCATTCTCCTGGGCAAGACTCACGTCAACTGACATCCAAAGGCTCATGGCTCGGCCGGGGTCCTGGATAAAGTGCAAAAGCCTGACAGTCTGGCCCTGCTTGTATCTCCCACAGCTCTACCTCCGCTGCCTCTTGGCAAGGTCCTATACCGGAGGGTCTGGTCCACCATGAGGCCATCGGCTCTCCTGCCCTTGGGATCCAGTGCTTCCCCACACCTCTAGATGGAGCATCCTTGACAGGTCTGAGAGCCTCCCCTGACAGCTCCAGGTCTCGGCTCCCTATAGCTGGGCTGCAGGGGCCAGGAGTGCGGTCCTGGAGTCTCATCTCTCAGGTTCCTTTCCCGGCTCCTCTACTCACTGCCTGTGTGACCTCAGGCAAGCTCCTAACCTCTTAGGACCTGAGTTTCCTCTTTTTAAAATGGGCATATGGGACTTCCTTGGTGGTCCAGTGGCTAAGACTCTGAGCTCCTAATGCAGGGGGCCCAGGTTCGATCCCTGGTTGGGGAACTAGATCTCATATGCAGCAACGAAGACACTGCAGCCAAATTAAAAAACTAATAAAATGGGTACAGTTCTTGGACTTCCTGGGAGGCCCAGTGGTTAAGACTCTGTGCTTCCACAGCAAGGGGCCGGGGTTCGATCCCTGGTCAGAGAACTAAGACCTTGCAAGCCACCCAGCATGGCCAAAATTTTTTTAAAAATAAAATGGGTATGGTTCTTACCTCTCAGCGTTATTGGGCAGGCCACTTCTCACAATGTCTGCTCGACTAACGGTCAGCTCTTGATTATCAAATTAATATCATTGTTTCCAGAATTCTCTTCCCCACTAGTGTGTAAACTTCTTGATAAGAGGTTTGCTTTTCAGCTCAATCATGCCAGCACCTGGTATCAGTCACCTCTACTCCCTCCTACCCCTGTCTGGTAATGGGATAACAGGCCCTGTTGTTAGTTTAGTTTTGTTTTGTTTTTTGCTTAGAGTGTCATTTTTATTTTTTTAATTTATTTTTGGCTGCTCTGGGTCTTCATTGCTTTGCGCCAGCTTTCTCCAGTTGCATTGAGCAGGGCCAGTCTCCGTTGCCAAGTGCAGGCTTCTCATTGCTGTGGCCTCTCTTGCTGCAGAGCACAGGCTCTAGGTTCTCGGGCTTCAGTAGCTGGGACACACCGGCTCAGCAGTTGTGGCTCCTAGGCCCCAGAGGTCGAGCTAGTAGTGTGGTGTTTGGGCTTAGTTGCTCTTTGGCATGTGGAATCTTCCTGGACCAGGGATCAAACCTATGCCCCCTCCCTTGGCAGGTGGATTCTCATCCACTGTGCCACCAGGGAAGTCCCTGGAGTATAGTTGATTAATAATGTTGTCGTTAGCTTCAGGAGTACAGCAAAAATGATTCAGTTATACATATTCACATGTCCATTCTTTTTTTCAAATTCTTTTCCCATTTAGATTGTTACGTAACAGTCTAACGGTTCCATAGAATAGGAACTTACGTTATAAGGCACAGTTCCCTGCCTTATACAGTAGGTCTTCCATTGTTTATCCATTTAAAATACAGCAATGTATACATGTCAATCCCAAACTCCCTGTGTCCCTCCCCTCCCCTGTTGTTAGTTGAAATGAGGCTGTGTAGACCCTTGAAATGACACTGTGTAGACCCTCCATGGCAGACTGTTAACAAACCTGCATGGCTTTATTTTTTGGCTGTACTGCAGCATGTGGGATCTTGGTTCCCTTATCAGCGATCAAACCCACACCCCCTGCCGTGGAAGCATGGCGTCTTAACCCCTGGACCATGCGGCAGTTCCCTGCATGGCTTTAGAATAAATCAGGAGAAACCGGCTTGATTGTTGATCATTTTTAACATGGATCGTAGATGAGTCTTTAGCGTAAAGCGGCTGGGTTGAGCACCCTTCTTCCAGGGGCCATCTTCCAATGCCTTGTTCCCTGACTCCACAAACATTCTTGGAGCGCCTCCTATGGGCCAGAGTTCCACCCGGCCCTGTGCATACAGAGAACTGACCCTTTGTTCTCAGTGACCTTATTTCTCCGAAAGAGATTATATCCTCACTTCCATTTGTAGTTCAGATTCCATCATGAACTCCAGGAACTACTTCAATCCCTTGGTTGTATTGGAATTTCATCACAAATACAAGCTATTGGGTCAGGCACATTGATCAGGGCCACTGACTGCAGGGCAGGGGTTTCACCAAAGTACTGTGAGCAGATTCTTTTTACTGTTAGCACTTCATCTTTGCATTGATCCCCTCTTGCTCCTATTCTTATTAGAAATCTGCTACAGTATTGTAAAGCAAAATAAAGTAAAAATTAAAAAAAAACACGAATAAAACAAGAAATCTGTTAGGGTGGGTTTTGGCTGCAAGTTATTCTTGTTTATATTTTATTTCCTTTTGGAGCATGGTGTTCATTAAGATGGCAGTGGTCAGGCCAAGAGAAGATCAACCAGAAAGACCTGTATTCTTTCCCTGGAGGGGAAAGGCTGTCCTGGTTGGGGTGGAAGGTGGCGTTTCCTATTCTTTCAGTTCTGACACCGTTGTTTCTTTTTCCTCTAGTGATGTTAAAAAAAAAAAAATACATGTGATGAGAAGGAGAATCCCTAAATAGTCCAAATGGTCAGCTGTTCCCCAGTGAGACCAGCTGCCCAACCATGAACACTTGTTAGAATGTAGAAATGAGCTTTCCGAAAGGCAACCCAGTAACACTTATTTTGCTGAGCATGTTTGGTCTTTTCGAGATTGTATTTTTTACATTTGCCATGTTTCACAAATGTATTTCAGAATTTGTATGAAAAGTACTATAGATAGTGCCTGATGGATGATACTTTATACTTGAGAAGCACTAGACCTTTTTTTAAATTTTTTTGGTCGCACTCCGTGACTTGTAGAATCTTAGTTACCCGACCAGGGATTGAACCCAGGCCCTCAGCAGTAAAGTTCGGACTCCTAACCGCTGGACTGCCAGGGAATTCCCTAAACATTGTTTTTTTGTTTTTTTTGAGGGGAGTCAAAGTTACTAAGACATAATTTACATACAATAAAATTCACCCTTTAAAAAAGGGTACAGTTCAATGAGTTTTGAAAACTGTAACCGCCACTGCAATCAACATGTCAAATACTTCCACCACCCCGGAAAGTCCCCTCATGGGCCTTTTTTTAAGATTTTTTTTTCATTTTAATTTTGCCTGTGCTTGGTCTTCACTGCTATACAGGGGCTTTGTCTGGCTTTGGCGCCCGGGCCCGCCTTGTTGTGGAGCCCAGCTCCAGGCACAGGGGCTTTGTCTGGCTGTGGCGCCTGGGCCTTGCTTTGTTGTGGAGCCCAGCGCTAGGCACAGGCCTCAGTAGTTGTGGCGCATGGGCTTAGCTGCCCTGAAGCATGTGGGATCTTCCCTGAGCAGGGATCGCATTCATGTCCCCTGCATTGGCAGGTGGAAGCCCCTCCCAGGAGTTTCTAGTCAGTCCCCTTCCCTCACTCCTAGCCCTGGTAACTACTGTCCCCTCAGTTTACCTTTTCCAGAATGTTGTATAAATGAAATAACTCAGTACATAGCCTTGTGTGACTCGCTTCTTCCACTTAGCATAATGTATTTCAGATTCCTCTATAGTATTGACATGTCAGTAGTTTTTTCCTTTTTATCCCTGACTTAAGGCTACCTCCCAGTTTTTAAAATCTGGAATGGGTTATTTCTTGCTTTAGTGATTAAGAATAGAGAACAGCATTCATTCCTTCAGATACATCATCTTGTTTGAACCTCAGGACACTCTGAGAGTTGCATATTGTTACACCAGTGTCTGAGAAAAGGACACACCAAGGGTTATACCACATGAGGTCACGTGGCAACAGTTGGAATTTTAGTCTTCTACCTCCCAACTAGAAAGGATTTTTGTTTTTTACCAAGATACAATTCACATTCCATAGAATTACAACTAGAAAGGTTTTAATTGAACTTGACGTAAATTAAGAAGTATTACAAAATCAAACCCGCACTGAAACATCTCCATGAATATTTCATTTCTCACTCTGTTATCTCTTGACCCAGTGGGGCTCTTTTAAACCATGGGTAACCCAAAAATGAATAAAGTGTACTAGTGCAAAATAAACTAAAATTGATATAACAAATAATGGAAACAATCTAATATCAGGCAATAGATTGGGTATATCCATTATGGTGTATGTATGTAATGGACGAGCATGCAGCCATTGAAATTGACATTGAAGAAGACAGTAAAAGGACCTTGGTCATGATATACAGCTAAAAAAATAGGTTACAAAACAGTAAGATCAAGGTGAACCTACTCTTGTAAAGGTTACATGGAAATAAATTAGTAAGCTGATAAAGTGAATATAAAGGAAAATATTATCAGTGGTGATTTCTGGGCCATGGAATAATAGGTTTTGAATTTTTTCTTTTGGTTACCTGTAATATCTAAATTTTTCAAAGTAAGCATCAATTTGTGATGTTTAGTCGCCAAGTCATGTCTGATTCTGTGAGTCCACAGACTGTAGCCCACCAGGCTCCTCTGCCCATGGGATTTCCCAGGCACGAATACTGGAGTGGGTTGTCATTTGCTTCTCCAGGGGATCTTCCTGACCCAGGGATTGAACCTGCATCTCCTGAGTTGGCAGGCAGATTCTTTACCATTGAGCCACCAGGGAAGCCCAGTTAATGTGATCTATTTGTAGAGATAATACATGAAAGGTACACAGTGACAAATTCAGAGAACTCCTTCCCTACCCCCTAATTGCTAAAAAGAACCTTTTTTTTTTTTTTAAGTTTTTTCAACCAAAACAACTACACTTCCTCTACCCCACCTACCTGAATTATTTCTAGACGCCGCTTCTGATGAGGTTGGGTGACGCCCTGGGGCTATCTGGGCCCTTAGGCTGGGCCTTGTCTTCACTCCTCTGGCAGGTGATCCCACTTCTCCCCCATAGCCCCTCTGGGACCAGCTTCTCTCTACTGCTTTTCATTTCTGCTCCCCTGGGTCAGGCCCTGAACCCTGACGGGAGACTCAGAGAAGCTTTAGTCAGACCACTACTTCCATAGAGAAAAGAAAGCCATAGAGAGAGGAAGAGGGGGGCAGGGATGGCAGCGGAGGAAGGAGGGAGAGAAAAACTTCAGTCCTTTCCGCCCCAGACCTTCCACAACCTCCTCCAGCACTTCCTGCTAGTGTGGTGGAGTGAGTCTGAGCTTTGGCATCAGACGTGGGTTCAAATAGCCATCTGTGTTCACAGATGCATTCACTCAGTGAGAATATTTTGACTCTCTCCCCGTGCACCCACTCTGGGTGAAGCAGTGTGCACCCTTGAGGAGGTTTGCTTCACCTCTCCTTTCTGGTCCATCGGTAAAATGGAGACAGTGTCAACCTCACAGGGGAATTGTGAGGGTCTTTTTATAATTAATTTTTTATTTTTATTTTTGGCTATGCTCGCATGGGCTTTTCTCTAGTTTCAGTGAGCAGAGAAATAATGACTCCGGGCCTCTATTAAATATTGCTGTGCTTACTGGAGAAATCTCAGGCTCGCTAGGTCCAGGAGGCGTAGACGGGGGTCGGGAAGAGGAAGGTGGCCACAGACAGCAGCATGTTCTTGTGGTTCTCCTACCAAACCAATTTCAGCTCCTTCTCATAGCTGGAGGCTTTTTGTTCATCAGGCTGCTTTTCTCCTTCTCCAGAGATGTCCTGGCCTCTGAGCTCAGCTCTGTCCCACAGAGCCTGGAGTTCACAGCCTCCAGGTCTCTCCGACACTGTGGCAGCTTCTTTCTAGCCTGGGAATCTCTAGAGCGATGCCCCAGCTGTCTCGCTCCATTTTAGTCGTGTTATTTGTCAGGTTCTCGGAGCCGTTGTTTCCCCGCTCTGGTTGCAGCGTGCAGGCCTCTCGTTGCGGTGACTTCTCCTGTGGGGCATAGCCTCTTGGGCGTGCAGACTTCAGCACCTGCAGCGTGTGGGCTCAGTGGTTGCGACTCCCAGGCTCTGGAGCACGGGCTCAGTAGTCGTGGCATCCTGGCTGTTTTGTTCCGCGGCGTGTGGGATCCGCCTGGATCCGGGATCAAGCCTATGTCTCCCACCCTGGTGCATCAGTGGTTTTTTTACCACTGAGCCACCAAGGAAGCCCAGTTGTGAGGATTGAATGAGGTAGTCTTTATGGGGCACGCAGCCTGCACCATCACCCCCTCACTAACTTAGTACTGAGCCTGGTATTCTGAGAAAAGGGGAAACCAAAACAAAACACGTTCAGTGGCAGTAGGTGGCCGCCGCACCCCTGTCAGTCTCTCCCCAGGACTAAATGAGTGGCTAGACCAGTGGTCTCAAAGTGTAGTCCCAGGACCCACAGTGTGAGCATCCCCTGGGAACTCTGGAGAAATACAAGTTCTTGGGCCCTGCTCTAGACCTACGGGTCAGGAACTCTGGGGTTGTGACCCAGTGCTCTGCGTGGTAACCAGCCCTCGGAGGGTACCTATGATGCACACCTGCCTGTGAGGGCCACTGGGCTACACCACCCCCTGCATTTAAGAGACCACCAACTATGTCATTAATAAGCACAGGGTATGACCAGCCCAAGGGAGACCCCCCTCTAAGATCATACCATCTAACAGAGACCTCTAGATTGGGCTGTGGAGTCTTGAAAGCACCCCAAAACTTAGGGACATCCCCTAAAACACCTAGGGTGCCCTTCAAGAGCATCTTGTGGCTCAGCCTTGAATTTAGTAAAGAGTTTTCATCCGTTCTCTTGAGTTAAGAGATTTCTAATTTTCATCCTGCTGAATGAAACAGAAGCTGTGAGACTTCGTGAGTGCTTTGGTCTGGGCGGCAGACAGAAGGGGAGACAGACTCTCCCTTCATATCCTGGGACTTTCAGTTCAATCAGCAGTTCTCTGAGCTGCTCATTACGTTCTTAGCAGCCCCAACTTCAAATATTCTGTCCCTTTGTCCCTTTGGGGACCCTTATACTTGTTAGATCTTTCCCATGGGTTTTTGATTTGGAAGTGATGGTCCCTGCAAAGGGCACGGTGCTGGGGTGGTAGGGGCCGTGATGAATTAAGACACCTGCCACTCACCTTCGAGGAACTTGAAATTAAGAAATGCACAGGAAATTGTGAATCCATGTGGACAAGCAGTGGAGTGGAGGAGGACACTGGGCCACAGCGCCCTGCGAGGAGAGGTGGCCAGGAGCTCCAGACTGGCCCGGAGTCAGGGCGTGGTCACTTTGCCCCGACAGGCCCGAAGAGAGGGATCTGAGGGCCACACTTCCAAGTCACGTGGCCTGTGCATTGTGAGAGACGCAGAAGCTGCCTCTGGCCTCTTTGGAGAGCCCCGTTTACCTACTGTGACTAAATAAAAGCTTAGAGAGGCTTATGGAATAAGGCTGCTTTCACATCAAAGGGCTCTTACAAAACAGCTTGGTGATGAGTTAAGTACAAATGAATCAGAAACAGATGGACTCAATTTCCTCGAAAATACTCCTGGGCTTCCACAAGAAGAGGGAAAGTGCTCAGCCAAAGGCATTGTGGGTTTTCACTGATCCTAAAATATGCTCAGTGATTTGGCCTGGAACAGAGCCGAGAGGTAGGGACTGTCAGACTCCAAGTCATTCCAGGGTCCAGCTGGCGTCCAGCCAACACATCAGCTGATCCCCAGCAGCCCCTCCCTGCTCTTCTCGATGGCCCAGGAGGAGACCCCACTGGCTTGGTCCTGCTCTGGCTTTGCAAGCCTGGACAGAAAAGCCAGTGAGACCTTCCTTTTCCCTGGCTCTAAAATGCAAGAGTTAATTTAGATGATCTCTCAAGGCTTTTTCAGCATGGGTGTTCCGTGAGCAATAATAACAGTAATAATTGCCAACATTTACTGAATGATTCCTTATGCCAGGCACTGCTGCGTTGAAAGCTTTATATACATTGGCTTGTTTTACTTCTTTCAGCAGCCATGGGCTAGCACTATAATTATCTCTATTGTACAGATGAGGAAACCGAGACTCGAGAGAGTTAAATAGCTGGCCTGAAGGCCCACAGCTGGTACACGGCAGAATCTGGATTCTAACCGAGTGATAAGGTATCTTGGTAATATCTAGCCTGTCAAGTTCTGGATTTCCATTCTCATGGCAACTTTCTAGTCCTTGAGTTGGTACTGAGTAGTCTCCTGACTGCCCAGCCAGAGACTGTCCATTCTCTAAGAAGTCTTTAGAACTTTGGCCAAAGTAAACCAAAAACACAACTTGCCCTTGCTACCCTCCTCTCCCCCAGACCCTTAGGTGCCTGTATTAGATGCTGGGGACACCCAGCCCTGCTTTGTGGGCGGTGGACAGCGACTTCAAGGCAGCATGACAGATGCCCACTAGAGGAAGTGTGCAGAACCGCCCTAGGAGCTGCGATGGAGCCTTCTGATCGGCTGGGTGAAGCCCAGCAGGAGTGAGGAAGGCTGGGAGAGGTGGCTGAGGACCCAGCAGTGGGTAACGGTGGGAGCTCCCTTGGCAGGGAGGTGGGAAAAACCTGTGGTGCTTGTGGAAGAACTGGGGGTCATTTAAGACGAGGAGGGCCTGGGGTATGTGTTGGGGAACCAGAACTGCAGGGGAGAAGGCTGGGAAGATAGTCAGGGGCCAGATCCTACCAGGTGAGCCTTAGAACTTGGTCTTAAAGGGAGTCACAGACGGGTTAAGCAGGAGAGGGGCAGGAGCATCAGTGCCCGCCTGCCCCCAGCATGGTCCCCCTCCAGGCTGTCTCCCAGCCCCAGTGGGAGTGGAGGCTTTAAGGGCAAGAGCGTGTCCAGCACAGCTCACAGCAAGCACTCAATCAGTGTTCACCTAACATCCACCGCCCGCAAGAAGAGCCAGGTCCCCTGACTTGGGTCAGCGAAAGCAGTCTAGAAAGCAAGGACCTGGGCAGTGGTTCCTAACCATGGCAGCACTGTAGAATCACCTGGGGAATGCTTGAAAACCCCCAGCCCTTGAGTCAGGATCTCTGTACAAAGCGGCTTGGTGTCAGTGTTTTCCAGAGCTGCTCAGATTACTACAGTGTCCAGCCAGAGCTGGAATCACTGACAGCCTTCAGTGTGCATCAGAACCTCCCCAGGTGCTCACCTTGCCCAAGCTCAGACAGACCTGTGCAATCATCACGGGCCCAAGCAGGCAGGGATCAGGGCATCTGCGGTCTTCACAGGATCCCTGGGTGATTCCAATGGATGAATAATGTTGAGATACCTTGATCCTCACTTGGGTATGTTTGCCTCAGCTTCTAAAGTAGGTCTGAGTCCTGGTGGGTCAGAGCTGATCAGTAGTTGATCAGCTTCCCATGAAGCAGTGAGTGACGACTCTGCCACTCCTGGGGGCACAGAGAACGGCCTCCTACAGCGCCCACAGCGCCCTGCCATCAGTGCACCTCTTAGCTGGGCGGCGCCAAGGGGCTCTGTTCCTGGGCTCCCGGCTCCTGGCTCCACCCCACCCTCCAGGGCTCTTCTGAGTCCCTCTGTCATGAACACCAAATAAGAATGATAAACAGGGAAGATGTGTTCTGATCATTTAACTGCTGAACTTAGTGGTGTGGTCAGAAGATAAAGGGACTTAAGTGCCAGCCTGAGGGGTTCTGATGGTACACAATGAGAAACCGTTCATTTTTCATGCAACAAATACTTACTGAGGGCCTGTTTCATACCAAGCATTGTGCAAGGCTCACAGGCTTACTCTCCCCGGGGGAGACAGGCAGTTGACAGGTGAAGAGGTACAAGATTAACTTGTACTATGGATTAGAATGGGAGTAGTGGCTCAGAGGTTAAAGCGTCTGCCTCCGATGCAGGAGACCCGGGTTCGATCCCTGGGTTGGGAAGATCCCCTGGAGAAGGAAATGGTAACCCACTCCAGTATTCTTGCCTAGAGAATCCCATGGACAGAGAAGCCTGGTAGGCTACAGCCCACGGGGTTGCAAAGAGTCGGACACGACTGAGCGACGTTACTTCACTTAGTTTTCATGCGAGGCTAGGGAATAGTGTTGGGGGTGTTTCTCGTGATGGTCAGGGAAGGTCTCCCCGAGGTGACGCGGAACCTAATCCCACCCTGGAGAAGGAAATGGTAACCCACTCCAGTATTCTTGCCTAGAGAATCCCATGGACAGAGAAGCCTGGTAGGCTACAGCCCACGGGGTTGCAAAGAGTCGGACACGACTGAGCGACGTCACTTCACTTAGTTTTCATGCGAGGCTAGGGAATAGTGTTGGGGGTGTTTCTCGTGATGGTCAGGGAAGGTCTCCCCGAGGTGACGCGGAACCTAATCCCGCAGGATGCTAGGGAGCCTAACATGTAATGAGTGGAAGGGAGAAGGAGCAGGCGTGTGTAAAGGCCCTGAGGCACCCTTGGTGTGCTTGAGAAACAAGCGGTTGCAGAAGGAGAGCACATGGGAATGTGGTGAGGGTGGAGGGACGCAGGGCCCAGGCACACAGGGCTGTGATAAAGAGTCCAGGAGCGTCACCTGCGTTATCTCCCAAGTGAGAGAGTGCGTCGGTCTTTGAGTGGTGGGGAGTGAGCAGAACGTGGCACACCATTGGCAGTTCGAGGATGTGGACTTCCAGTGTGAACTCACATGTGGCCTGGGGCAAGTTGCTGCCCCCTACTGGGCCCCAGTTTCCCTGCTGGAGGACTGGCTTGTGTGGTCCGTGCCAGCTGTGTTGAGTGAGGTGTCCTAGGAGCCTCCAGCCATTCGTACAGAAACCAAAGATAAAGAAGCGCCCAAGACCCCAGGGGCCATGAGACGGAAAACCCTTCGGAAACTGTGTCACCGACTCCTGTTCATAAAACTGAGTGAAGTAGTCGCTCTTCTTGACTCAGCTGTTGGCCTGTTGTCCGCAGGGCAGGCGACCCGTATGTAAATACTGATTTACGGAGGCTGAACTGGCCTTATTTCTTGTAATCCCAGGAGAAGAGTACAGAGTGGCTGGGTGGCGGGGG
>SJYC01029598.1:0-16022 GCA_006408675.1 Madoqua kirkii | reverse complement strand
TCCCATGGGTTGGTGTGTGGGGCCTGCTTTTCCGGAGTCGAATGCTAATCTGCCAGGGGCAGCTGGCGCTGGGAAGGAAGGGCCCCAGCTCGGTGGGCTGGGGCGGGCGACTGTGCGTCTTTGGCGGTTGTTCTCCTCCCAGAGCTTTTCTTAGCTTCTCGGGGTGGGCCATGGGGGTGGGCAGGAACCCCTCCGTCTTGTCTTTCCTCCTGCTCCTCCTCTCCTCCTCCTCCTCCTCCTCCTCCTCGTGTCTTCCTTACCACCTCCCCTCCTCCCCTCCGCACTCCTCCTCAGAGGCCTGCTGTCAGCAGCTTTCAGCTCCGCTGCCCGCCTATCGCCCTTCAGCAGACATGAGCCCACCATGGAGGGCGTGAAGGCTGCTCCCCAGGATCCCCTCCCACCAGCAGCCACCCCTCCCCAGTCAGGAGACTCTTGAGGGACCGGGAAAGTGGGGGCTGAGCTCTCAGCAAACCAGTGTGGCAGAAGCGAGGCAGGCTCCTCTGTCTGCTCCAGCCCCTGGGAGCACTCTCTTTCAGAAGACGTCCCTCTCTCTCTGCATCCCCCTCAGGTCAGAGAGAAACCCTGTGCCTGAGGCCAGCGGGGGAGGATGTTCAGGCCTAGCAGAAAGGCCCGGCAGAGAACGGGTGTTTCTGAGCTTGGGTGCGTTTGCCATCACAGAGAGAGACAGGGAGGAAGTCCACGGAGTGTCTGACGGCCTAGGGGGCCTCAGAAAGGCCAGCCAGGGGGCAGGGAGGAGTGGTCCATCCCACAGACACCTTATTCCACTGAATTTTCACCACAACATTAAGCAGCAGTTAGTCCTCTTTTTTTTTTTTTTTTGAGACCACATGGCATGTGGGATGCTAGTACCCCCAACCAGGGATCGAACCTACACTTCCTACATTGGAATCACAGTCTTAACCACTGAACCAACAGGAAAATTCCTTTTTCCTTTAAGAAGTAGTTATTTTTCCCATTTTACGGATGAGGAAATCAACTCAGAGAAGGAAATGCATTCACCCAAAGTCACACAGCAATCAAGTGGGGGAGTGCGGCTTCAAACCAGTCTGTGGAGGTCCAAACCCATTCCTTACATGTCACTTCTTGCCTCTTGGAGAGAAAGCCTGTGAAGAAGGTGAATTGGGAGGAAGGGCCCCTCTTATTGGTAAGAAATAGAGGATGAGGTAGTCAGGGACTTGCGTCTAAATTGCCGGGTGATCCTGGGTGACCTGTGTCCTTTCTCTGCTCCCCTGTTACCCTATCTGGACCAGGGAAAATTTAAACTAGATGCTTTTGAGATCCCTGCTCGTCAGCATTTTCCTCCTCAAACCAAAACCTTGCCAAGGCCCAGAGTTTTGGAAGAGGCTGGATGCTGGCTGGCCTGAGAGTCCTGGCCAGCTGTGGCCATCAGGGGCATGTCCCTGTGGGCCTCCCACTCTCCTGTGAGGCTTGCTCAGCTCAGGGAAGGAGAGGTGCTGCTTGGCCTGGAAGGGTCCCGTGACCTTGGCCTACCCAGGTCTCAGAGAACTAGGCCCGGGACCCCCGTTCTGCCTCCATCCTCAGGGTTCAGAAGGATGCCCAGTGAGAGAAGGATGCCCAGGGCTCTAGGACACCCACACCCACACCCAGGGTTCTAGGACACACACAGATCCTGCTTCCTCCCTCTCAGGTGTTGATTAGATGATTGGGGGCCTCCAGTAATTATCAACATTTGGCAATTTGCAGGCTACTGAACCAGGCGGTGGGGGCAGAGGAGAGGAGGCAGCCTCTGGAGAGCAGAGGAAATCTAGTGACTGCGAAGCCTCTGGATCACGGTCTCCTCCTCCCAGGCTCGTCTGCAGGCTGAGTCAGCCTTGCCCCCTGGTCCTGGTCTTTGTGTCACACGTGGGGAGAGACCCCACGCTGTTAGGCCGGGATGAGCAGAGTAGCAAGGGTGGCTGGCGATGCTGACAATAAGACGGGACCAGTTGGCAGGTTTAAACACTGCCGCCCGGAAGCCCCGCCGCTGTTACCTTGGGGGGGCATCTCTGGAGCAACGTGCCAGCTTCCTCCTTCCAGACCACCCTTACTGCCCGGGGTCCCGGGGGCAAGTCTCTCCCCTCTTTGTGCCTCGGTTTCCTCATCTCTGATCCGGGAGCCACGGCTACTCTGGAACTGTGGGAGGAATTCGTGACGACACGCGTGCGTTCCTGGGGCACACGGTGAGCCCGTCGGTGGCAGCCGTCACTGCTGGGGTGGCTGTCATTGTGGCGGGCGTGGTACCTCGCCCAGCACCCCTCTTGCTGCTCCGAGTGAAGGCAGCCGTCTCCCTCATCCCCTCCACCTCACCACACAGGGTCTTGACGGGGCTTCCGTCCGATCACCTGAACTGTACTTGCTTCTTTCCATGTCTGGCTCCTAGACAGCACGGGCCTGGAGTTCTAGGGCCCTACACCCACAGCTGACACCCATTCTTGGTGGGTGGACACTTCGACCATCTCAGCAGGGGGAGGACAGGAGGCAGGGCGCCTCCCCCGGGACTTCTCTGCCGGGGTTCCTCTAGGTGAGGCGGCCACTACAGAAACCCCGTCGCACCACCAGGAGAAGCCGAAGGTTGCCCAGACGGTAGCCTTGGCCTCGGAAAGGAGCCCAGCTGCAGCTCATGCACTTCCTCTTCCTTTCACACCTGCCACATCCTGAACCGAGGTTTCTGTTCCTCTACCAGAGCTGATAAACCCACCCCCATCACACTTCCCCCAGTGGAGCTTTCTAGAAGGCCCCAGACCTCGGAGGTGCCCAGTATGGATTACTGGATACCTGCTCTCACGGGGTGGGGCTTTCTTGCCCAGGCACCAGCAAGGTAGAGGGGGCTCCTAGACAGCCCCCTGCCTGAGCAAACAGCCCCCCAGTCACCGAAGACACCCTGAAGCACGGCTCTGCTGGCTTCCGCCCTTGATGTGTGAGCTAGTCCTGGGCTTACTGGGATGCAGAGGAGCGGTGAGGCTGGGTGCGGTGCTGGCTTTGGAGCTCTTTGGGGACCCGCAATGCTCTCAGCCCCGCCAAGCCCCCACATCGTGATGACAGCTCTAATCAGCACCGAGCAGTGAGAGCCAGGAGGGGCCCCTGGGCACAGATGCAGGCGCTGCGCGGCTGACTGCCTGTGGGCTGCAACTTGGACCAAGAGAAAGCCTGTGAAGAAGGTGAATTGGGAGGAAGGGCCCCTCTTATTGGTAAGAAATAGAGGATGAGGTAGTCAGGGACTTGCGTCTAAATTGCCGGGTGATCCTGGGTGACCTGTGTCCTTTCTCTGCTCCCCTGTTACCCTATCTGGACCAGGGAAAATTTAAACTAGATGCTTTTGAGATCCCTGCTCGTCAGCATTTTCCTCCTCAAACCAAAACCTTGCCAAGGCCCAGAGTTTTGGAAGAGGCTGGATGCTGGCTGGCCTGAGAGTCCTGGCCAGCTGTGGCCATCAGGGGCATGTCCCTGTGGGCCTCCCACTCTCCTGTGAGGCTTGCTCAGCTCAGGGAAGGAGAGGTGCTGCTTGGCCTGGAAGGGTCCCGTGACCTTGGCCTACCCAGGTCTCAGAGAACTAGGCCCGGGACCCCCGTTCTGCCTCCATCCTCAGGGTTCAGAAGGATGCCCAGTGAGAGAAGGATGCCCAGGGCTCTAGGACACCCACACCCACACCCAGGGTTCTAGGACACACACAGATCCTGCTTCCTCCCTCTCAGGTGTTGATTAGATGATTGGGGGCCTCCAGTAATTATCAACATTTGGCAATTTGCAGGCTACTGAACCAGGCGGTGGGGGCAGAGGAGAGGAGGCAGCCTCTGGAGAGCAGAGGAAATCTAGTGACTGCGAAGCCTCTGGATCACGGTCTCCTCCTCCCAGGCTCGTCTGCAGGCTGAGTCAGCCTTGCCCCCTGGTCCTGGTCTTTGTGTCACACGTGGGGAGAGACCCCACGCTGTTAGGCCGGGATGAGCAGAGTAGCAAGGGTGGCTGGCGATGCTGACAATAAGACGGGACCAGTTGGCAGGTTTAAACACTGCCGCCCGGAAGCCCCGCCGCTGTTACCTTGGGGGGGCATCTCTGGAGCAACGTGCCAGCTTCCTCCTTCCAGACCACCCTTACTGCCCGGGGTCCCGGGGGCAAGTCTCTCCCCTCTTTGTGCCTCGGTTTCCTCATCTCTGATCCGGGAGCCACGGCTACTCTGGAACTGTGGGAGGAATTCGTGACGACACGCGTGCGTTCCTGGGGCACACGGTGAGCCCGTCGGTGGCAGCCGTCACTGCTGGGGTGGCTGTCATTGTGGCGGGCGTGGTACCTCGCCCAGCACCCTCTTGCTGCTCCGAGTGAAGGCAGCCGTCTCCCTCATCCCCTCCACCTCACCACACAGGGTCTTGACGGGGCTTCCGTCCGATCACCTGAACTGTACTTGCTTCTTTCCATGTCTGGCTCCTAGACAGCACGGGCCTGGAGTTCTAGGGCCCTGCACCCACAGCTGACACCCATTCTTGGTGGGTGGACACTTCGACCATCTCAGCAGGGGGAGGACAGGAGGCAGGGCGCCTCCCCCGGGACTTCTCTGCCGGGGTTCCTCTAGGTGAGGCGGCCACTACAGAAACCCCGTCGCACCACCAGGAGAAGCCGAAGGTTGCCCAGACGGTAGCCTTGGCCTCGGAAAGGAGCCCAGCTGCAGCTCATGCACTTCCTCTTCCTTTCACACCTGCCACATCCTGAACCGAGGTTTCTGTTCCTCTACCAGAGCTGATAAACCCACCCCCATCACACTTCCCCCAGTGGAGCTTTCTAGAAGGCCCCAGACCTCGGAGGTGCCCAGTATGGATTACTGGATACCTGCTCTCACGGGGTGGGGCTTTCTTGCCCAGGCACCAGCAAGGTAGAGGGGGCTCCTAGACAGCCCCCTGCCTGAGCAAACAGCCCCCCAGTCACCGAAGACACCCTGAAGCACGGCTCTGCTGGCTTCCGCCCTTGATGTGTGAGCTAGTCCTGGGCTTACTGGGATGCAGAGGAGCGGTGAGGCTGGGTGCGGTGCTGGCTTTGGAGCTCTTTGGGGACCCGCAATGCTCTCAGCCCCGCCAAGCCCCCACATCGTGATGACAGCTCTAATCAGCACCGAGCAGTGAGAGCCAGGAGGGGCCCCTGGGCACAGATGCAGGCGCTGCGCGGCTGACTGCCTGTGGGCTGCAACTTGGACCAGGGCAGCCTCGGCGCAGCCTGCTCGCTCTCAGGGCCCCTGCGGTTTTGCAGGCATTGGGCGGCATCCTGGAGATGCAACGCCGAGATCCAACTCAGTGAATGCTGTGAGTGCCTACTACACACGGGGCACTGGGCCCCAAGGCGGCCAGTGCAGCCCTGCCCTGGGAGGCCCCAGGTGGACACGCAACCCACACCAGGAGACTCAGCTCTATTCGAACAGAGAGCTCGTACCTCGAGAGGGGGCAGTTAGGAAGAGAGCAGCCGCCTAGCCGCAGGGCCCTGTGCAAGTCACCGGGACCTGCCTCGGTTTCCCCATCTGTCAGGCCATCCTGCACGATCCAGCCCCCGCTTCTCCTGTCGCGTCCCGTCCTGCCAGCCTCCCTATCACTGCCTCTGCAGTGCCGGCCTCTTGGGCTCACTCTTCCTCCTTAGTCAAGTCTCAGCTCCGGTGTCACCTCCTCCCGGGGGCCTGCCCTGACCACCCCGCCTCTGCCTCCTCCCCTCCAGCGCTGTTCCTATGGCACTTGCATCAAGTCTGACAGTCTGTTTATGTGCTGCTGCTTGTCTCTCTCTCCCAAGCCCAGAGCTCGGCACTGAATACGTATTTGCTGAATGAATGAATGAATGAATGAATGAATGAATGAATGAATGTGCTAGATCCCATGGGGCCTTGCTCATCACACCACACGCTGCTTGTAGAGGGTGGGAAAAGCTTGAAGGATTTTAATGAAGCAGCAACGAGACCACAGTTGTGTTAAAAATCCTTCCTGCCGCCCTGTGAGGGTGAGGAGCGAGGGGGGCGGGAGACCAGCCTAGAGTCTGCCACTGCCTCCTTTCTGTCTGCTTCTCCTCCAGGCCCCACCTCTTCCAAAATGGATTTTTTTTTTCAACTCACAACACAGTTCTTCATGAACTGTCATTGTAAATAAGCAGCCTGGAGGCCAGGAAAGATTCTTTCTTCATTCTTTTTTCCTTCTTGAAAGACTAGCTTCCTGAACAAACCAGGAGCACCCCTGTGCCGCTCAGTGTGGGTGCCTGGTGCATGGTGTGACTGAGAAGGGAGTGCCGGGTGTGTCCTGGCATCTGAGCAGCGACAGGAGGGTCGATGCTGCAGGAGACACCCCGAGCCCTTGGGGCCGAGCAGGAGGAAGGCCGTTTGGACACCTGGGAACTCAGGAGCAGCTTGTGGGTGGCTGGGCTCCATGAGGACACGTCCTCACTTCCTGTCATCGGGTGGCAGAGTGAGCAGTGGATGCCACAGTTAGCTCACCTTAGACAAGCCTCTCCTTTGAGCCCAGCATGCTGGCCACGCTGTCGAGGGTTCCCTAGGAGAGGGTGTCAGGTAAGAAGGACCCTGGGGGTTGAAGTCTTTTTAAAATATTTATCTATTTGGCGTCATCAGGTCTTAGTTGTGACATGCAGCCTCTTCTAGCTGTGGTGTGCAAACCTATAGCTGTAGCTTGTGGGCTCCAGTTCCCCAGCCAGAGAGCGAACCCAGGCCCCCTGCATTGGGAGTACAGAGTCTTAGCCACTGGACCACCAGGGAAGCCTCTGATTAAAATTAGCCACACAGACAAGGGGAGGAATCCTTGCCTGGATTCCCTGGGGTATGGCGGGGGGGTGGGTGAACATGGCCCACAAGGAGGGCCCTAAACCTGTGGCAGAGATGATTGGCACACTCCCAGCAGATAGGAGAGATTGGGTCCAGGGACATGGAATCACGACAGTGCAGAGAGAGGAGAGGTTAGCAGGCTGAGCAGGAACTCAAAGCCTGGGGTCCCTGCTCGGGGTCAGGGCTGAGCTCATTGAGTTTATCTGAATTTATCTGGGTTCTCTCCTCTGGGCTGTTGTCTGTCGTGCAGCATGGGCCATGCCAGCCTCGGTTTCCCCACCTGTTCCCAGGAATAACAAGATCTGTAGCCTCCATTTGTCACGAAGCCCATGAAAGACATTGCACAAGTCAAGTTCCAAATTCTAACCATCCGAGTTCTGACCGAGGAGCTTTGAGAGAAGAGGGTGGCAGAGGATGAGATGGTTAGATAGCATCACTGACTCAGTGGACATGAATCTGAGCAAACTCTGGGAGACAGTGGAGGACAGAGGAGCCTGGCATGCTGCAGTGCATGGGGTTGCAAAAAGTCAGACACGACTTAGCGACTGAACCACAACAGCAAGCTTTGAGAGATGAAGACCTGGACAGAGATAAACTCAGCAGAACAATATAAGGATGAAAGAGTTAAAATTGCCTTCTTTTTTTTCCTTTTGTCCTTTTTTTGGTGAGGGGTGTTTTATTGTGAGGAAGAGCAGACACGGATACCATCTGTAACACAACTCTGAAGGTGGGATGAAGGAACCCTGGCACATGCTTTGAGGTGGGCTGGGTGTTGTCATTTTTGTCCTGTAAGTTCAGGCAGGCACTTGGGACTTTCCTGGTGGTCCCATGGATGAGACTCTGCACTCCCAATGCAGGAGGCCTGGGTCAGCTCCCTGGTCAGGGAACCAGATCCCACATGCTGCAACTAAGACCTGATGCTGCCAAATAAATATTTTAAAAACAAATAAATAAATTAGGCATTCTGGGGACTTTCCTGGTGGTTCAGTGGTTAAAACTCCACACTCCCAATATAGGGATGCAGGGGGCTAGGATTTGATTCCTGGTCAGGAAACTAAGATCCTACATGCTGCGTGGAGCAGCCAAAAAAATCCAGGTGCACTCTAGGAGAACGTGATGGAACCCCTGACCCAAAGGCCCCCCCTGGTGGTCGATTCTAGAAACACTGAAGGTTCTCCCACTTGCTTTTTTTCTCCTTTATTAAGGATGCCCTCCTTTACTATTATGGGATTCCCTGGTGGCTCAGACGGTAAAGCATCTACCTGCAAGATGGGAGACCCAGCTTCAGTCGCTGGGTTAGGGAGATCCCCTGAAGAAGGAAATGGCAACCCACTCCAGTACTCTTGCCTAGAAAATTTTGTGGATGGAGGAGTCTGCTGGGCTGTACAGTCCATGGGGTTGCAAAGAGTCGGACAAGACTGATCAACTTCACTTTCACTTTCCTTTACTATTGAGCTTCGCTGGTGGCTCAGCTGGTAAAGAATCCACCTGCAATGCAAGAGAACTGAGTCCAGTCCCTGGGTTGGGAAGATCCCCTGGTGGAGGGCATAGCAACCCAAACCAGTATTCTTGCCTGGAGAATCCCCATGGAGAAAAGAGCCTGGCAGTCTACAGTCCATGGGATCCCAAAGAGTAGGACACGACTGAGCAGCTAAGCACAAAGCAAAGTGTTGTACTTTTTTCTGAATACCAGACTAACACATCCAAAAACAACATATATTCTGTAGGACAAGTTCCTAGAAGCACCAGGGCTGAGTTGGTAGATGCTAGCATTTTGCATGTAGGCAGGTGACAGCTAAGTCTCTTTCCAAAACAGTTTGGTTCAGATTAACATAAACACCAAGATGAGACCAGGTGAGTCACTTCCCCCATGTGTCCTGGCCATAAAATGAAAGGGCTGGATGTTTTTTTGAAGAAACAAAGCAAGGAAACCCGTCTTCTCTGAACAGCGGAGCCCCTGCTTTGTGCTCACAGGTGGGTGTGTTGAGACTCATCTACAGCTGAACCAGCCAAGACTGGAAGAGGCTGGCCAGGCAGTGCCCTGCCCAAGCTTGCACAGCTCATGGGTCTTCCCAAGCCTGCCTGATCGCCAGACCCTCTGCTACTCCAAGACCCCACCCTCCTCCTCAGCTTCTTCATTCTATCAGCAAAACAGCGCTGCGTGGCCACCAGAGCCAGGCTGTTTGCACCACAGAGGGGATGCCACAGGAGCAAAAGCAGACGTGTCCGTGCACACTGGAAGAATCTCACAAATCAACACACAGGTGCAAACGGTGGGGCAAGAGGCACAGATGAGTGCAGGGCCAGGGGAGTCGAGCTGGCCAGCCGGTCCTTACGCCGAGGGCACGGGGTCACTGCGAGGGATTTTAAGCAGGGGAGGGGGTGACCTAGTGAAAATCAAGCAGAAGGACCAGCGTGTGCTTCAGAAGCTGCCATCTGTCCATCACATGTTCCTTGGAGCCCCACCTGGGTCCCTGGGCCTGGGGGACCTGCAGTGGCTGCCAAGTGGGGAGCCTGTGGCCGTTGAGCCCACCTCCGGCAGCCAGGTCTGAGGAGCCAGCCACTTCCACCCTCTGCCCTCCCTGTGGTTGGCTGCTGGGGCCGGGACACCTCGGCCAGCACAGAGGGGAGCGGGCAGAGGCAGTGGGACGGCCCCAGGAGGGGCTGGGGCCTCCTGCCTCCCAGCTGTCTGTGGTTCTCAGGGCCCGGCCAACCTCTTCCTGCCGTGTGTCCCAGCCCTGGGCCTTATCAGAAAGGACTCTTTTCATGGCTTGTCCCCACCCTGTCCCCTCTGCCTCTCCCTAGGGGACAGAGAGGTGCCCCCAGGCTGTGAGGGGGGGACAGAGAGGTGCCCAGCCCTCCTGACAGAGGGGTCTTGGTGCTGGGGGTGGGCCTCTTTTATGGACACTCCTTCCAAACGGTTTCCATTCTTCCCTTCCCACGTCCTTCTGGGTCTCCTGGGCCCGATGCCAGCGTTGCCTCCCCAGGTCTAGTCGGAGTCCCCTTTTCAGCCAACAGTGTGTGTCAGGCCCCCACATGATGCCAAGGCTAGTTAGACGGGTTGGGGGAGACCAGGAAGAGGGTGGGCCGCACCCTGCCCTCCGGAGTTCACAGCCCAGTGGGGAGATGCAGGGCCATCTCCAAGTAAGGGAGAGAAATATTCTTCTAGAACTGTGTGTGCAAAACGCTGGGGGCTTGAAGGAAGAAGGGGAGGGTGGAGCAGTGATCAGAGAAGGAAGAGTCCATGAATTCCTCCCCTAGAGTCCCAGACATAAGGTCTGGTGTGATGAGAAATAGGGAGGGCATGGAAAGCAACACACGCACATGCACGCACACACATGCACATGCACACAGTACACGTGCACACAAGTGTACGTGTGCGCACACACACGCATGTGCGCGCTGTGGCTCATTTCCCCCACAGAACTAGGCTACTTAATTTGCAGGACTATTCTTCAGTCTGAAATGATAGCCTTCCTGGTTTTTGGTGTTTTGATGTCCTTTCCAGGAGGTACTTGGTTGTTGTTTTTATTGTGGTTAAAGAGGACATAACATGAGTTCTGCTCTTGTACCAAAATGTTAAGTGTGTGGCCCAGAATTGTTAACTGGATGCCCAGTGCTATACAGCACATCCTTAGAACTTAGTCCTCTTGCTCGACTGAAAGTCCAACCTCGTTGACAGCAATTCCCCTCCCCTCAGCTCCTGCCAACCACCCTTCTTCTTTCTGTTTCTATGAGTTTGACTGTTCCAGGCACCTCATGTAAGTGGAATCATACAATATTTGTCCTTCTGTGACTGGCTGATTTCACTTAGCATGTCCTCAAGTTTTCATCAGTGTTTAGCCTAAGATAGGATTTCCTTCTTTTCTGTGGCTGAATAGCATTTCATTGTACATATCCACCACATTTTTTTTTAATGTGCAACTTTCAATTATTTATTTAACATTTTGTTTATTTAAAAATTTTATTTCTTTATTTATTTTTGGCTCAGTAGTTGTGGCACATGAGCCCAGTTGCCCGTGGGGGGTCTTCCCAGACCACGGATTGAACCCAAGGTGGCTGAATTGGCCGGTGGACTCCCACCACTGGACCAGCAGGGAGGCCCCACCACATTTTCTTCACTGTCGCCCACCTATCAGCGAGCATGGAGGCTGTCTCCAACTCTGCTGCAATGTTAGAGTCAACATGGGGGATCCTGATTTCACACACACACACGCACACGTGCACACACACACGCATGTGCACACGTGCGCACATGCGCACACGCGCACACACACACACACTTTTGGATATATATCCAAAAGTGCAATTGCTAGATCACACGGTATTTAATTTATTTGCTATTCATATTTAATTATTTATTATTTATCCTGTCTTCCCTAACAGCTGCACCGTTTTACATCCCCACCCACAGTGCACAAGGGCTCCCTTCTTTGTGTCCTCCGACACTTGTCGCCTCTTGTGTTTTTGATAACGGCCCTTCTTGCGCGTGTGTGCTGGCGTCTCACTGCGGTTCTCACCCGCACTTACTTGATGATCAGGGATGTTGTGCACCTTTAACACGCTCGTTGGCCATCTGGGTCTCTTTGGAGAAAAGTCTGTTCAGGCCCTTTTAATTTTTTTTAGGTGTGTTTATTCATTATTTTATTTCTTCCCTTATGGCTGTGCTGGGTCCTTGTCGCTGCTCGGGCTTTTCCCTGGCTGTGGCGAGCGGAGGCTACACTCTAGCTGTGGAGTGTGGGTTCCTCATTGCTGTGGCTTCGCTTGTTGCAGAGCATGGGATCTAGAGCCCTGGCTCCGTAGTGGCCCAAGGGTTTAGTTGTCCCGAGGCATATGGGATCTTCACAGAGCAGGGATCGAACCCGTGTCCCCTGCGTTGGCAGGGGGATTCTTTACTACTGAGTCACCAGAGAAGCTCCCCCACCCTTTGCCCATTTTTAAATTTGGTTATTTGGGTTTTTGTTTTTGAGCTGTAGGAGTTTCTTATCGATTATAATATATGAGTGCCATGTGCTAAGAAGCTTCAGTCGTGTCTGACTCTTTGCGACCCCATGGACTGTAGCCTGCCAGGCTGCTCTGTCCATGGGATTCTCCAGGCAAGAATACTGGAGTGGGTTGCCATGCCCTCCTCCAGGGGATCTTCCCGACCCAGGGGGCGAACTGCATCTCACGTCTCCTACTTTGGCAGGCAGATTCTTTACCACTAGCTCCACCCGGGAAGATGATCATATATGTGGTTCATGAATTGTTTCCGTCAGGTTGCCTTTTTGTTTACTGGGTTTTTCTTTACTGTGTGGCAGCTTTTTGGTCTGATATAGACCCTCTTGTCTACTTTTGCTTTTGTTGACTGTGCTTTTGGTGTCATACCCAAGAAGTCACTGCCAAGACCAATGTTAGGAAACTTTTCCCCCATGTTTTCTCCTAGCAGTCCTGTAGTTTCAGGTCCTACATTTAAGTCTTCAATCCATTGTGAGTTGACTATATATGGTGGAAGATAAGGATCTAGCTTTACCCTTTTGCCCATGGATATCCACTTTTCCCACCACCATTCATTGTTTGGTTTTAAGGGCCTGCTTTGGCAGAATAACAAATTTCAGTCCTTTGAAGGTTCCCTGAGGTTTCCTTAGAAATGTTACTGGTCTGTGAAATCCTGAGAACCAGATTCTCATAACTTTATTATCGTGGCTAATTATGTTTTAAAAACTAGGATGTGTGGTCCAGTATACACATGCCTGTTATGAAAAGAGTGGATCAGTCAGCAAGGTTCCAGAAAATCTGAGCCGTAGGCAGGGTCCAAGTCCTTGGCGGCCACATCCCAGTCTGACTGGCAGCTCATTCCTTCTCCCCAGTCAGACTGTGAGCACTTTGGAGTTCACAGCTTGCAGAGGAGGTGCTCATTAACATCTGTTCACTGCCTTGCAGCCAGGGGTGCCAAGATCAGAGAGGTGAAGCCCTCTGCCCACAGCACAGAGTGGCTCAGGCAGAGGCAGCCCGGCCTGGGGTCTCCAGTTCATGGGCCAGCACTGTTCTGACTGCCCGGTTATCAGCAGGTGTCTCTGCCTGCACTGAGCAAACCTCCCTCCCCCTGTAGTCCAGGTTGGCTGACAAAGAGCGTGTTTCCTTCTGAACTGGAAAGCCTTGATATTGCAGCGATGGAGTTTGTGCCATCTCAGCGTGTCCCCCAGCGGCCGGCATGGCACCTGGCACATGAGGAGAGGATGGTAACTGTCTGAACAAAGGGATGACCAGCATTTCCAACTGGAAGTCAAAATCAGAAAATTTAGATTCTATTTCCTGCCTGGCTGCAGGTTTGTTATGTGACACTGAGCAGGTCCCTTCCTGTCCCTTGGCCTTAGTCATCTCATCTGTTAGTAATAACAGCAACAATCATAATCGAGCACGTGTGATGAGTGCCTCATATGTGTCAGGCACTAAGCTGGCCACTTGTTTTCTGTTTCAAAAAAAATCGCACACTTTACTTTTTAAAAAGTTTATTTATTTTTTGGTTGCTCTGGGTCTTCATTTCTGTGCTTGGGCTGTCTCTAGTTGCAGCAAGCGAGGGGCTCTGCTCTTTGTGGCGGTATACAGACCTCTCAGTGCCGTAGCCTGTCTTGTGGAACACGGGCTCTAGTTGTGCGGGCTTCAGTAGTTGTGGGGCACCGGCTTAGTTGCCCTGCAGCATATGAAATCTCCCCGGACCAGGGATCGAACCTGTGTCCCCTGCACTGGCAGACAGATTCTCAGCCGCTGTGCCCCCAGGGAAGTCAGCCAACTGATTTTATAGGTATAAACCCATTTACTCCTCCCAGTCTCCCCTAGAGGCAGAGATTATGATACCTCTGGAATACAGATGAGGAAACACTAGCCCCAAAGGGTCAACTGTCTTGTCCAAGGTCGCACAGTTAGTTAGGAAGACAGCAGGGATTCAAGAGCAGGCAGGCTGATTCCAGAGATCACCTCATCACTAGACGATACTGAGCATTAGAAGATTTCTCCTTTCTTGCTCAGAAATGCAGTGATTCTCTGAGATACAGAAAGTGGCAGCCGTTTGAATTCTGGGCCTTTGGCAAAATGTTTCTGGTTGAGTTCCTGTAGACTTTGTTAAATAGCAACTGTGCAGATCTCTTCCTGGGAGGAAGGCAACTGTTAAGACAGGGTTACATGTCTATCACAGGGTTATAATGAAAATAATTTCTATATTGACTCTATGTTGAAATAATATTTGAGATATATTGGGTTAAATAAAATACATTATTAAAATGAAATTCACCTGTTTCTTTTTACTTTTTTTTAACAACAATACTGGTATTTATTCTGAAAGGTAATTGTGTGTTCCAAGTAGCATAACAACTTCCAACATGATCTCTAAACCTCTAGGAATAATTAATGGTTATGAACCATGCTTTGGAAAAGCATTTCCAGCTGTCTGCATGGGATTTATCTCTGTTCCACCATTGGTAAATAGGTGCACTTGTTGCTGAAGGAACTTTAAATTCTTCTGCTGCAAACTTTAAGACTGTTGTGAAAGGTGTATTTTTGGGAACACTGAGTACTCTGTAAGGCAGCCTTGGGTCCAAGGTCAGTGTGATCTTAAAGGAAACTGTGGTGGAACCAGCTAGACAAACACCCCACACCAACTCCCTCTTTTTGCTTTTCTTCCTGTGGCTACTAGAAAATTGTAAACTGCACATGTGGCTGACATTCTATTCCTATTGGACAGTGCCTCTAGCCGCGCTGGCTTTCCTTCAGCTCCTGCAGGGCGCCAAGCTCTTCCCAGCCCCTGATCCCTCTTCCCGAAGCTCTTCTCCGCCCCAGCTCAGCTGCCCCACCCCACCCCCACCCCTGCTGCCTGACCACATGCCTCCATTGCAGGACCACAGAGAACCCTTCTGTTTGCATGTTTTTGCTTTTGTCTCAACATTTTTCTCTGTTTGGTTGTGCTGGGTCTTCGTTGCGTTCTCTAGTTGCCACAAACAGTGGTGCATGGGATTCTCATTGCGGTGGCTTTTCTTGTTGCAGAGCATGGGCTCTGCCCTCCCCGAGCAGGGCACTTGGGTTTAATAGTTGTGGCGCACGGACTTAGTTGCCCCGGGGCATGTGGGATCTTCCTGGACCAGGGATCGCACCTGTGTCCCCTGCACTGGCAGATAAGAGTCCTAACCACTGGACCACCAGGGAGGTCCTGTTGGCACGTGTGTTTTTCATCTTTCTCCCTCCAGATGGCGTACGGACTCCGGAGGCGCTATTTTCAGTCCAGTACCTGGGTCCTCGTTGGTTGGGGAAGGCCCATGGTCAGTCGGAGGCCTGAGTTCAGGGAAAAGATCAGAGCTGGTCCAGACTCCTCCACCTGGAGGTGGGGGCAGGGTCTTAGGTCAGAGGGCTCCTCCTGCTGTTGGCCAGGGTTTCCCTGAAGCAGTAGGTAGTCAGTGGTTCTGATTCGGAACACAGGGGCTATAAAGGGGCTTTGGGCTTTTCATGGGGTGCTGGGAACCTGCTGCCTGGGTAGACCTCGGGCTGCAGAGCCTCCCAGGCTTCATGAGAACTCATCTGGCAGCCAGGCCAGCTGCCACCGTCTGCTAGGCCCTCAGGAAACACCAGGGCAGCCCTAGAGGACTTGGGCTTTGCTGGGGTTCCCCAGGGTCCATCTCAGCTCTGCTGCTCACCAGCACGAGACCTTGACAGGTCACTCGGCTCCCCTCAACATGAGTCTTGGCTTGCTGCCTGGGGCCAGTGAGGACACGGGGAGGGCTGTCCTCTCTCCAGCGCTGATGGGGCCTTGTGTGGAAACACAGAGATGCGCAGGGCACCCCAGGGTCCTTGTGCCCAGCGCTCCCTCCCTGCCATCAGCCGCCCCTGCAGCCCCCCTGCTGGCCACCATGGGGACAGAAGCAGTGCGTGGCCTCCGTTCCCGCGCAAGACCCCCACCTCCTGCTACGCAAGGACCACTAAGTCACCACCCCATTCTGTGTTTTTATCCCGAGGACGCCGACCACGGCAGGATCTGGAGGAGGAGGCGGCACCACCGTTTCTGTGAAGAGTCCTGTGGGTTTTAATTGGCCACAAGCTCAGAGGGAGCCCACGGGTGACCTGATTGCTAAAATAGCCGGGGAGGAGGACAGAAGCTTCCAGAACCGGGAGGAGGGGGCAGAAAGGAAGTGAGAGCACTGCTCTTGGAGCTGGTCCTCCTCTGGAGAGCAGGGAGACCCCC
>SJYC01029596.1:0-49998 GCA_006408675.1 Madoqua kirkii | reverse complement strand
AAGCAGGTGCCAACCCGCCGCAGGGCTGGGCCACTGGGGACAGGGCAAATGGCGACTTCCTGAGTCTCCAGTCTTCTCCAAACACTGCTCTTGAATGAATCCAGATGGCTTTTCTAAGACAGGGCCAGCAAAAGCCCCTGGGCCTTTGCTGCTTAGGTTAGAAGCAGCCGGGAGCGTTGGGGTTGGAAGGGCCCCAAGGACCAGGTGGGCCAGGCGTTCCAGTCCACACAGGGAAGCTGGGAGCCTGCCTGAAGACGACAAGGGCCAGCTGTCTTTCAGCCCTCCTGTTCTTTGAAAGAAACGCAAGGAACAAAGAAGACGGCTTCTCTCATAGTAGATAAGGAACGTTCTGACTCTCAGCCCCGGGGAAGATCATCTCCCAGAGTCCCCAGCCAGGAAATTTACAGACCCTTCCAGAGGACCTGTTGAGGGGAGCCTGGGCCCCGAGAGGGCAGTGTCCCTTTGCTGGTTCCTCCATGGGCTGGGGTGGCTGGTGAATCCCCAGACCTCCGGCCAGGCCAGAGCCCAGCGGCCCCCGGCTTGGTGTGGGGGAAGGGGGCAGGTGGGGAGGGTGAGCTTGGGCTAGAGCAAGCCCGACTCTGCTTTTTGTTTTATGTCTAATTATAAAAGCAGTTCGTACTCATTATAAAATTTGGGAACTACGAGAAGGTAGAAAGGAGAAAATGAAAGTCATCTGTCATCCCTGTGCTCAGAGATAACTAACGCTTGCAGTTTTCTTGTAGTTCTCTCCAGTCCTGTTTTTCTGCATGGGTCACACATATGTGTATTAGCGTGTGTTTTAATTGTGGCCGTACTCTATAGCTGGTTCCCCCTCCTCCCCCGCCCCACATTACATTATATTTTGAACACTTTTTCACAGCATTCAGATTTCCTTTAAAGTTATTTAATGGCTGTATAATATTCTATTAATAATTTATTTAGCCATTCTCCTCCTTTTTAATTCTTCTCTTTTGACTCTCTTTTTTAACCAAGGGAATTGGGCAGTTTTAAAACTTCCACTTAAAAATACAAACCCAGCTTTTCAGTCACCAAGACGGAGTGACCCTGAGCCATGCTGTCTGCTAGTCACGCTGAGAGAGACCCTTGCTTTAACATCACTGAGCAACGGCAAAGGATGAGCATTTGGAAAAAATAAACAATAAAACCCAGCACCCCACCGGGGAGGGTGAGGAAGAGGGCTGCCCTCTGTGCCCGGAGCCGGTGTGGGTGTGCCCATCCTCTGGGCAGCGTCCTGGGATGCCAGCTGGAGGAAAGGGTTGGGTTGGGCCATTCGCTGTTCACCCTCTGCTTGTGATGAGCTGATGTGTGGACTCGGGCAAGTCCTCTTACGGCTCCATATCTCCTCTCCCTAGGCTGTAATGTGGAACTGACCTTGGAGTGGCTGGAATCAAACCCCATGATGGTGCCTCTGACCCAGCACTGCCTCACTAGGGACCAAAGGAACCGGGGCTTGGTGGGGCCTGGGTGGCCTCAGCAAGGAACCTTTGCCCTGTAAGAGCCGTGGACCCTCTCCCGGCTCCGATTCTCTGCTGGGTCCCTGGCCCCGGAGTCTGTGACTATGCTCTGAATGGCTGGCCCTTGGCATTCCAGTTGTCCAGACCGGATGACTCCAGACCCCTTGGAATACCTCAGGCCTCCCCAGGGCCCTGATGTAGTTCCTAGTAAGGCACTTATCAGGCTTCCCTGCCTTTTCTAGATCCCTGCTCAGCAGCCCAGAACCAGGCCTCAGCATGACCCACAGAGACCCCTGCGGCCTGCTGCCTCCCCCAGCCCTTCCCAAGAAATTTCCTATTGTAGATGGGGCTCAGGAGTCACGCAAGCAGGGCTTTTGGGGGATTCAAAGCTGGACATTCTAGAACGTATGCTTCAGGAGGGCAGGAGCCATGTGCCCTCAGAGCGCAACACTGGGCCTGGCCTGCAGTAGACCCTCAGTAACTACTAGTGGGTTGAGGCCAGCAGGGGCCTCTGACTGCTTCACTTCCCCTTTCCATCCTGCCCTGCCAGGCCACGAGCTCTGGGAGAGCAGAGATCAGCTAGGTTTACCTGAGTCCTCAGTGCCCAGCAAAGACACCGGCACGTGAAGAGGGTCCACGGATATGCGGAGGAACCCAGACCAAATGGATGGATGAGTTAGTTATGTCCCAAGAGAGTCAGAGCTCACGATGCCGGCCCTGCCTTCTCCCCACCTCTTCCATATGGGTCCCTTCCTCTGTCCCTCCTTGGTTGAAACTGAAACTTGCTGGCTGTGTGACTTTGGACAAGTCTCTCAACCCCTCTGAACCTCCATTGCCTTTTCTGTAAAATGAGGCTGATATTGAAAGCACCGGGAGGCTTCGGTGGCTGGCACAGTCAGTGCCCGGCTGGCGGCTGGCACTCAGGGAGAAGTGGCCCCTCTCCTGGGTGGCGGTCTGGCCTCTCTAGTGATGGGAGTCCCACGACACCAGCTGGCTGGCTGCTGACCGATGAAGTGTACAAGATGCTCCCGGGCAGGGGTCGTGGAGAGTTCTGGATCCCATGAGACCTGGCAGCTGTCCCTGGCACTTTGCCCTTGGGTGTCCTCTCTCCTGCTGGGAGCGTAGGTGTTGGGGGGGGGTGGTGCTCGGCCAGGAGGGGGCCCGCTCCTTTGGAGAGCAGCGAGAAGCAGGCTGGCGGCACCCCTCCCCAGGATTTGGTGCCCGTAACCCCCGGGGCAGGCCAGGGACAGCAGCTGTGTGATGGAGGCTCCAGGTCCTCTCGGCCCCTCACTCAACTCTCTGGGCTTCCAGGCTTTAAAATGGGGGGAATGCAACCAGACCAAAGATTTATAAGCCTGTTGAAAGCAGCGAATGAGAGGGTGTCCATGAAAGCGGCCGCTGTGGCGCGTGTACCCGAGATTATAATACAATCACTAGCTCAACTAGAAGCTGGTCCGCAGAGGCGGGCACATGCCCACCCCCTCAAGGCTGCAAGAGGCTGCCATCCTTCTCGCACAGGTGCTGTAGGGCGTGGGCAGCTGACTTCCTCTCTCAGCTTCTGAGTCCCCATCTGCAAAGTGAGGGCAGCCTCCCTATAGGGATCCTGTGAGGAGTCGCTGAAGCTGTATACACAAGGGGCCTGGCTAAGTCCAGACTCAAGGATAGTGAATGCTCTGGGGGCCTCCCCGGCCACACGCTCGAAGGATCTTTCCCGACCGGGGACTGAACCCAGGCCACCACAGCAAAGCCCAGAATCCTAACCATTAGGCCACAAGGGAAGTCCTCCCCGGCCTTCACTTTGGCCACCTGTAGTATGAAGACGACGGTCCCACCCACCCTTTAGGTCATCTGCTGGTGGTGCTGGTAGCTAAGTCGTTTCTGACGGTTGCAACCCCATAGACTGTAGCCTGCCAGGCTCCTCTGTCCATGGGATTTCCAAGCAAGAATACTGGAGTGGGGTGCCATTTCTTTCTCCAGGGGATCTTTTCCCAACCCAGGGATTGAACCCAGGTCTCCTGCATTGTAGGCTGATTCTTTATTATCTGAGCCACAAGGGAAGCCCCAGGTCATTTGGAGTTCTCAATAAAATGAACCACAAGACCCCCTTCCCCCAGCTCCAACCAGCATGAGTGCCTAGCATGCAGAAAGTGCTCATTTATCTTTTTTCATGGGAATTTTGCTGGTGGTAGCAAAGCCAGGCAGGGTGAGAACCTGCCCCACACCTCCCCCGCCCCCGCCCTCTGCCTGCAGCTCTCCTCCTTGGCCCACGATAGGAGACGGACAGATGGGAGCGGTGTGACCTCCATCCAGCTCGCCAGGCCAAACTGCGTTCCCAGCATCTTTGGAGCAGGAGGCCAGCATGATGGCCCGGCAGCAGCTGCCCTCTGCAACCCGAAGGTGGCTGAGTGTCCAGACTGGGCTTTGGGGTCATGGCTAGGCCTGGTCTTCTCCTGCCCAGCCCCTGGGCCATCTCCCAGCTGCTTTAGGGCCATCCCAATCTCCCTTTCCACTCACACAGTGCCAGAGCTCCAGGGAGATATCCAAGACATAGCAAAAAGCTTTATTCTTTTTTTTCTGGCTGTAAAAGTAATTCTGTTCATTGCAGGAAAAAAAATAGAAAAAATACAAAAAAAGAGCACCTCGAATTCAAACTTCTGACTGTTTTTCTGCATATCCACATAGAGAGGTAGAGAGTTTTTACAAGAATGGAATCCTATGATACTCAGTTTTTAAAAATTGGAATGAGTATATTTTTAATTAAAAAAATTTGAAATTATACCCCTTTAAAAAGCATTTAATTATTTATTTAATTCTGGCTGTGCTGGGTCTTCGCTGCGGCTGGGGCTTTTCTCTAGTTCCCGTGAGCGGGCGCTACGCTCTAGCTGCAATGCACACGCTTCTCACTGTGACAGCTTCTCTTGTTACAGAGCATGGGCTGGAGGGCACACGGGCCTCAGCAGTTTTGACATACAAGCTCAGTAATCGTGGCACACTGGCTTTGTTGCCCTGTGGCATGTGGGATCTTTCCGGACCAGGGATCTAACCTGTGTCTCCTGCATTGGCAGGCAGATTCTTTACCACTGAGACAGCAGGGAAGCCCTACTTTACTTTTTAAATCGTTTTAAAAAATTATTCATCAGATTTTGGTTACGGCATGCAGGCTCTTTCCCTGTGGCTCTCCGACTTCCCTAGTTCTGGTGCTTGGGCTTAGTTGCCCTGCAGCCTGTGGGTCTGAGCTCTCCAATCAGGGATCAAACCTTCATCCCCTGCACTGGAGGGCAGATTCTTAACCACTGGACCACCAGAAAAGTCCCTTTTAAATCTTTTTATTGTAAAATATGACACATATAGAAAGACTACATAAAATGCTTGCTCAGATCAACATAGTATAAGGCAAACACCCTTGGAACCCCTGCCCGGGTGAAGAACTCTGCCCTGTCCTCAGTGTGCCCCATCTCAGTCATGCTCCTTACCTCCCCCCACAAAAAGTTTCCATTATCCAGATTTTTAAGATGATCTCTTTCTTGCTTGGTATCACTCAAGTGTGCATCCCTAGATGCTGTGCTGTGCTTAGTCCCTCGGGCGTGTCCGACTCTTTATGACCCCATGGACTGTAGCCCACCAGGCTCCTCTGTCTATTGAATTCTCCAGGCGAGAATATTAGAGTGGGTAGCGATTCCCTTCTCCAAGGGATCTTCCCGACCCACGAATAGAACTGGGGTCTCCTGCATTGCGAGTGGATTCTTTACCAGCTGAGCTACCAGGGAAACCCTAAATACTATAATTTTGCTTTAAAAAAAATCTTGTATTTTAAATCCCTTTATTGCTTCTTATTTTTTAAAGCATTTGCTTATTCATGGCAGCTCGAAGTCTCTGCTGCTGGGCCTGTGTGCGCTCTAGCTGCGGCAGGCAGGAGCTGCTCTTGAGTGTGCTGCGTGGGCTCCTCACTGCAGCAACTTCTCTTGTTGCAGAGCGCAGGCTCCAGGGCGAGTGGGCTTCAGCAGTTGTGGTGCACGGGCTTAGTTGTTCTGAGGCATGTGGGATCTTCCTGGACCAGGGATCAGGCCCCCGTCCCCCACATTGGTAGATGGATTCTTTATCACTGAGCTACCAGGAAGCCCCACATCCCCTTAATCTACAGGTTTATTTTTGTAACTTGTTTTTAAAAAATTAAAAAGTCTTGCAGTGTATCCTGGGCCTTGTCCTTGTGATTCTCATTTTTAATGAATCCATTGTTCCATCCCAGGGATGAAATAACCGACTCATTTCCCTACTGATGGACACTTAGGTTATTCTCACAATTTTGCCATTACGTATAGTACTGTGATGGAAAGCTTTTTGCATGTTTTTGTGAATGATTCCCTAGGAGTTTCTAGAAGTCTTACCGTGAGTCCAAAGCACAGGCTCTTTTTTCAGATATGAAGCTCATGGCATACGTGTGTGTGCGCACTCTGTCGTGTCCGACTCTGTGCAACCCCATGGACTGTAATCCACCAGGCTCCTCCATTCCTGGGATTCTTCAGGCCAAACACTGGAGTGGGTTGCCATTTCCTTCTCCAACATACCATATAATTCACCCATTTAAAGCATATAATTTAGTGTTTTCTAGCACATGCTGAGCTGTGAGACCATCACCACCGTCAACTTTAGCACATTTTCATCATCCCTTGGTGGACCCCACTCCCATTTCCCCCAGTCCTCTCCATTGGTCTTAGGCAGCCATTCCCATAAAACACAATATTCCCGGGACTCCCCTGGCAGACTAGTGTTTGAGACTCCATGCTTGCAATGCAGGGGGGCACAGATTTGATTGGGAAGCTAGAATCCCACACGCCATGTGGCTCCCCTAAGAAGACAGTCTTCTCTGTACCTCTATGGATTTGCCTGTTCTGGACATTTCCTATAAATGAAATCATACGATGTGTGACCTGTGTAACTGACTTTCAGTTAGCTTAATGTTTTCAAGGTTTCTCCATGTCATACATGCATCAGACTTCATTCTTTTTATTGGTGAACAGTATTGCACTGCATGGTCATACCACAGTTTATTTTATTTATTCATCAGTCTATGGACATTTGGGTTGTTTCTGCTTTTAGCTTTTATGGATGTAAACATTCATGTAAGTTTGTGTGTGAATGTATGTTTTCATTTCTCTTGGATATATGTCTCCTGGGTGTGGAATTGTTGGCTCACATGTTAATTCTTTGTGCCAGTACTTTGGCCACCTGATGCAAATAACTGACTCACTTGAAAAGACCCTGATGCTGGGAAAGATCAAAGGCAGGAGGAGAAAGGGACAACAAAGGACGAGATGGTTGGATGGCATCACTGACTGGATGGACATGAGTTTTAGCAAGCTCCAGGATTTGGTGATGGACAAGGAGGTCTGGCGTGCTGCAGGCCATGGGGTTGAAAAGAGTTGGACACAACTGAGCTACTGAACGGAACTGATGCTAATTCTGTTTAACCTTTTGAAGAACTGCTAGATGATTTTCCAAAGTGGCTGCATCCTTTTAAATTCCTTCCAGTAGTATGTGAGGGTTCTGATTTCTCCACGTCCTTGCCAACACTTGTTATTATCTGTTTTTTTAAATAGGCAACCAAGTGGTCATGAAGTAGTATCTTGTGGGTTTAATTTGCATTTCCCTGGTGGCTAATGATATTTAGCACCTTTCATGAACTTAACGGCCATTTAAAATCTTCCTTGGATCAATGTCCAGTCATCATTTGTCCATTTTTAAATTAGCTTATTTGTCTTTTATTATTGAGCTGTAAGAGTTCTTTACATAGTCTGGTTGTGATTCCTTATCAAATACATGATTTGCAAATATTCTATCCCATTGTATGGGTTGTCTTTTACTTTCTTAATGATATCCTTTGCAGCACAAAGGTTTTTTTATTTTGATGATGTCCAGTTTTTCTATTTTTTTCCCTTTTGTTGCTGTGCTTTTGATGTCATATTTAGGGAACTCTTGCCTAATACTAGGTCATGAAGATTTATGGCTAAGTTTTCTTCAAAGAGTTTTACAGTTTTAAGTTTTCCATTTGGGTCTAGATTCATTTTGAGTAAATTTTTGTGTAGGGTGTGAGGAAGGAGGCTTCCCTGATGGCTCAGTGGTAAAGAATCCGCCTATCAATGCAGGAGACACAAAAGATACAGGTTCAATCTCTAGATCAGGAAGATCCCCTGGAGAAGGAAATGGCAATTCACCCCAGTATCATTGCCCGGGAAATCCCATGGGTAGAGGAGCCTGGTCGGCTACAGTCCCTGGGGTTGCAGAAGAGTCGGACATGACTTAGCAACTAAACAGCAACAAACAACAACCAATTGCCCAGCACCATTTGTTGGAAAGACTGTGCTTTCCCCCATTGAATTATCTTTGTGCTTCTGTTGAAAATCAATTAACTGAAAATGTGAGGCTTTATTTTTAAACTCTCAATTCTATTCCATTCATCTTGTGTGTCTATCCTAATGTCAGTACCACTCTGTTTTGATTACTGTAGCTTTGTAGAAAGTTTTGAAATCAGAAGTGTGAGTCTTCCAACATTGTTCTTTCTTCAATATTGTTTTAGCTATTTGGGAGTCACAGATTTTCATGAGTTTTAAGATCAGCTTATCAATTTCTGCAAAGGTGCAAATTGAAATTTTGATGGGGATCTGGGGAGACTTGCCATCTTAATGATATTAGATCTTCAGATCCATGAACATGGGATTTTTTCCATTTATTTAGGTCTTCTTTAACTTCTTTTAATAATATTATATAATTTTTATAGTATGAGTTTCATACTGCCTTTGTTTAGTCCTTTACATTTCATTCTCTTCGATGCTAGTGTAAATGGAATTATTTTCTTAATTATATTCTTGAAGTGTTCATTGCAAATACATAGAGATGGAATTGATTTTTGTATATTCCACTCTTCTATCCTTCAACCTTGCTGAAATTGTTTATTAATTCTAATCTTTTTTGGGTGGATTCTTTAGGATTTTCTATATACATTAGTTTAATAGAGATAGTCTTATTTTTCCCTTTGCAATCTTAATGCCTTTCTTTTCTTTCATGAGTGCCCTGGCTGGAACTTCCAGTACAGTGCGGGACAGAAATGGTGAGAGTGGATATTCTTGTTTTGTTCTTGATCTCAGGGGGAAAGCACCCAGTCTTTCATGATTAAATGCAGTACTCGCTGTAGGAAGGCTCATTTTAAGATTTCCTGGGAGGTTGGCTGGATATAGTCTTACCACTAGTGTGTATGAGAAGGATCTCAGTCCCCTTGCCCCTTGCCAACATGGTAGCCCCAGGTTTTATGGGTGAGGACCCCAAGGCCAGGGAGGGGAAGTGTTGCATGCCCCATGACACAGCTGCTCAGCCGCCTTCCGTCCAGCTGTCTACAGTCACTGGAGGGTCGAGCCTGCTGGACACTTAGCCTTCCTTCCTTGAGTAGTGATGCCTTGAGACCCACCAAGGGCAGCCACCAGTACAGAGGGAAGCCTGGGTTCTTTCTTGGCTTGACCGTTAAATTTCTATATGATCTTGGGCAAGTCGCTCCATCCTCCCTTCCCTGGGTCTCGGTGTTTCCATCTGTGCAGTGGAAGAGGTGAGCCACTCAGGTCCTCCTGTTTCTGACTGCTGCTGCTGCTGCTAAGTCACTTCAGTCGTGTCCGACTCTGTGCCACCCCAGGGACGGCAGCCCACCAGGCTCCCCCGTCCCTGGGATTTTCCAGGCAAGAACACTGGAGTGGGTTGCCATTTCCTTCTCCAATGCATGGAAGTAAAAAGTGAAAGTGAAGTCACTCAGTCATGTCCGACTCCTAGCGACCCCATGGACTGCAGCCCACCAGGCTCCTCCGTCCATGGTATTTGCCAGGCAAGAGTACTGGAGTGAGGTGCCATTGCCTTCTCCCCTGTTTCTGACTACACACCCCTAAACCCACTGCTGCTTCTGCCACTCCCTAGGAAGACCACCAGAGGGCGCCCCAGACCAGCATTTGGCCCAGCTCCGGTGCAGGTGGCCCCAGGGAGGCTGAAAGGCGGGACATGTTTTCCTGGAGCCGCTAGTGGTCATGCATCCCTCCTGCTTACCGCGGATCTCTGAGGAGGGAGGATGGAGACATTACCTCCAGAGCCAGCAACCTTGCCCTCATCTCTGTCTGCTTTGAGGGGCCCCATAAGGCCGCATCCCAGTGTCAACACCAACAGCCTTGAGTTTCTCAACCTCAAAAGGTTTCCACTGTCTCTAGGCCTCTTATGGGTAATGCACCCTTCCCCCACCGCATTACCCAGCAGTAGGGAGCCCCTATCCTGGGGAGTGCCTGGCCACCTGGAAGGGACACCTCACAGACCGTTTTGCATATGGATGGATTCACAATGGGGCCCTGGACAGTAATCTCAGAAACCACAGTATCTGGACCCCTGGATACCTCACATGGTGGACCCCAGAACTGCAGAAATCGGGACCGTGGACCTTAGGGACCCCCTGGCACTTCCCAGAGCAGAGTGTCTGACACTGTTTGTGAAGGATTCTCCTGAGGACACCAGAGGGGCTCCATCCGGCCCCTTCCAGACTCTCCTAATGCTGACCGGACCCTCAAACAGGCGCAGAACCTTTGCTTTGCCACCAAGCTCCAGAGCAGCCCCTCTCGGCCCATGGCACGGAGGGACGCCACAGCCCCTCGCCTGGATGCCTGCAGCTCGCCTTGGTTCCATTACTTCTGTGTGTCCGTGTTTATTTATTGCTGGGTCTTCGTTGCCACGCGTGGGCTTTTCTTCAGTTGCGGCGGGTGGGGGCGCTGCTCTCCGCTGCCGTGCATGGGCCTCTCATTGCGGTGGGTTCCCTCGTTGCAGAGCACGGGCTGTAAGGCGAGTGGGCTTCAGTAGTTGCGGCTTTGGGGCTCTAGAGCACAGACTCAGCAGTTGTGGCACCTGGGTTTAGTTCCCCGTGGTATGTGGGATCTTCCCAGACCAGGGATTGAACCTGTGTCCCCTGCTTTGGCAGCAGATTCTTCACCTCTGGACGGCCAGGGAAGCCCATTACTTGTGTTTTTCTCTCCCCTTGCAGACCGGCCTCCTAGAAGGGCAAGAGTGGCTCTCTCCTTCTCCTCAGCTCCCTCCGTGGTGGCTGGTTCATGACTCGGGGTCCCCCCCAAAGGTGGGGGCTGCCTCTGCTCCTCAGCCACAGGGCTCTAGGCCACTTGCTGAGCCTCCCTGAGTTTTCAGTTTTCGTCTTTGCTGCTCTGCTTCCCTCAGATGGTTGTAGCGTCAGGGATGATGTGAGAGCCCCGGTGTGAAGAGCGACACGCCCTCCCCATGTCGAGTGTAATGGTCCTCAGAGCACGGGGCTTCCCGCGGAAGGTCACGTGGAGGCGAGGCGGGCATCAGGCCACACCCGCCCGCCTGCCCCAGGTTCCCAATAACAATGGCCGGTACTTCCTGGGTCTGTTCCACGGACCGGACACTGTGCAGAGCGTCTCACCCAGACTCTTTCTCGATCCCCTCTGGGAGCCTTCGCTAGGCAGCACGACCTCCCCCAGCTGAGGACGGGGCCACTGAGGCACACGGCAGTTAAGCTATGTTGCCTGAGGTCACACACTTGACCGATGGTGGGGCTGGAGCCTGGACCCTGGCGTCTGGCCTCCAGAGCCCAGGCTCTTAGGTACTGAGCCTCCTGGTTAAGCCAACGCAGGGCAGAGAGAGGCACTCCTGTCCACTCTCTAGGAACCTTCAGGGGTCAGAGAGCATTTGCTCTGATCGGCCTTTTTCGGCACTGAAGCACTGAGGCCCAAAGAAGAGCTTCCCACGGTCTCTCTCACACCCACCAGGCATCTGAGGCAAAGCAGGAGCCTGGCAACATCTGCCCGAAAGCTGGGTGATGCCTAAGCCTGTGAGTCTCAGCGTCTACGACTCTAAACACTGTCCTGGGGCCTCGTTTCCAGCAGCCGGCTGCTGTTGGCGTTGGATTCCTCTGCCCAGCTCTGGGGTCTTGGAGGGAGGGGGTGATAGGAGATTCAAGGGCGCAAAATGATGCCCACCCACCAGGCTCCTCCTCCCCAACGCCCAGGCCCTTATCAGGAAAGCAATTTGGGTTGGTGGGGAGGGGAAGTCCGAGGCCCCGGGCAAGGTGGGGAGGAGAGATAGGGAAGTGGGGAGGGGGTCACGGGGCTCCTGCTGGGAGGCCCAGAGCCAGCACCATCCTTGCTGGCCCAGCCCCACGACAAGGTTCCACCCTTGCCAGGCAAGACACCCGCACCTTTAATTAGCAAGCGGCAGCCTCTCCCCGTTCATCACAGTCACTGTTTAATTAGCCGCCCGCAAGGCACCCCTGCCCCTGGCCTTGGGCTGACGGCTTGCCTGTCTCACAGAGGCCGCTGCCACCTCACGGTGCCCCTGTCACCCCCCACCCCATCCTTATTCAGCCCCCAGAATGGGGGATGGGGCAAGCACGCCTGGCTGAAGCCTCAAGGGGATTCTGGGCATTGACACTTGTGTTGAAGGCATTCAGCAAACATTATTAGGGCCTCAGGTCTGTGCTGGGCTGGCACTGGGCGGAACCCAGGCTGGACTGGGGTGACTGTCCAGGCTCTGTGTGACAGCTGGGGACAGCTTTTCCCTTTGTGTTGCTCCCACCCCACGTCCGGAAAGGGACGATCACCCGTTTTCCTGTTCTTGTTGCCCCAGAGCCCAGCAGGCTCCCCAGAGAAGGTTGAGCCTCCAGGATGGAGGGGGTGTCCATCCTCCCACCTACCTCTCCTAGCCGCAGATCCCAGGGGCCCAGGGCAGAGGAGGGTGCTGGAGGATCTCGCCCCACTCCACATCTGCAGGGCCCTGGGCGTCAGGGCCACAGGAGTGAGCCCACAGTGTGTGGCTGAAGCAGGCGCTCTGTTGCCCAGGAGCGGGGCGGGGCTGGTGGCCCTGGCAGCGACACCCCACACCCTTCCTGAGGAGCCAGGGCAGCTGCCACCAGGGGCACCAGCTGGAGCGGGAAGGCTCAGGTTCCAGCCCAGCCCTGCGCTCCGGTCCATCTGCTTCAGGCAAATCAGCCATACTGGGGCCTCAGCATCCTGGGTGCCAACAGAAGGGTGCCAACCCCCCAGCTCTGATGCGGATGGACTGAGGGCAGGGAGGGTCCGCGTTTATTCTGGTTCCGGGAGGAGGTGCCCGAGCTCGCCTGCCCTGGGCTGACTGTCTGTGCGGCCTCAGCCTCCACCGAGCTGTGGGGGCCTCAGTTTCCCCACAAGTAGCTGCTACCTTGTGCATTGCCGTGGGATGAAGGGATTTACAACGTTCAGTGCACTTGGAACAAGAATGAGTCCTCAGGCAGCGTGGCTGTGTTTCTTTTTTTCTTTTTTTACCATTATTTCCCCTCCTTTCATCAATCAGTATTAATTGCCAGGTGAGGAAATGGCAAGCCACCCCATTATTCTTGCCTGGAAGATCCTACGGACGGAGGAGCCTAGCGGGCTACAGTCCATGGGTCGCAGAAAGTCAGGACTGAGCAACTGAGCACCATGTGAGGGTGTTGGTGGAGAGTGAGTGAGGCAGTCTCCCTGCTTTCAGTTTTCCTTCCAGTGGGGGAGGCAGCTGAAAGCAAGCAGTCAATAAAGGGAAAGGAGAATTTCATCTGAATTAAGTCTGCAGTTTAGTTGATGGCAATACACTGGTGTTAATTTCTTCGTTTTGACAGAGATACCACCATGAGGTAATGAGCTGACATTAGGAAAACTGGGTGAAGGATACTCAGGAACCCTGTGTCTTTGCAACTTTTATGTGAATTTAAAATTAGTCCCTAAAAAGAACTTATTCAAAAATGCAATTTGGGGGCTTCTCTGGGGGCTTGGTGGTTAAGAATCCGCCTGCCAGTGCAGGAGACACGGGTTCGATGCCTGATCTGGGAAGATCTCACATACCTTGGAGCAACTAAGCCTGTATGCCACAACCACTGAGCCTGTGTTCCAGAGCCCGGAACTGCAGCTGCTGAGCCTGTGTGCTTCAAGCACGGAAGCCCACACCTCCAAGAGCCCAAGCTCCACAACAAGAGAAGCCACTGCAACAAGAAGCCTGCGCACTGCAACTGGAGAGCAGCCTCCTCTTGCAGCAGCTAGAGAAAAGCCCAAGCAGCCACGAAGACCCAGCACGACCAAAATTTAAAAAAAAAAAAAAAAAAAACATTGTGGGGCAATGGTAAGTTCCATGAAGACAGTAAACAAGGGCAAGAGATAGAGGAGGGGGTGGGGGCCATTTCAGACACGGTGCTTCTCTCAGAGGAGGCCAGCAGGTGGGAGCAATTGCTTGATGAGAAGATCAGGGGAGGGCTGGCCAGGAGAGAAGAGCAGGGGCAAAGGCCTGGAGCAGGAATTGGCCTGGGAGGCTTGAGGTCCGCCTGCAGGGTGGGAGGGGGCTTGGTGGCTAGAGATGAGCTCCAGGATCTTGGCGGCTTTCCTTCAGCATCATTTTTCCCTTCCAGAGGACAAGAGGGAGGAGTGGGACTCTGGGCCGGGAACTGTATCTGACCCTTTCCACGAATTAGCACCTCATTAGAGCTTCCCTGTTGTCTCCACGGTAAAGAATCTGCCTGCAGTGCAGCAGACAGGGGTTCAATCCCTGGGTCAGGATGATCCCTTGGAGGAGGGCATTGCAATGGCACTCCAGCATTCTTGCCTGGAGAATCCTATGGACAGAGGAGCCTGGCAGGCTACAGTCACGGGGCCGCAAAGAGTCTGACACGACTAAGCGATTAACACACACTGTGATAATCATTTAGGCATTCCTGGCGGCTCAGATGGTAAAGAATCTGCCTGCACTGCAGGAGACCCAGGTTCAGTCCTTGGGTCAGGAAGATCCCCTGGAGGTGGGCACGGTAACCCACTCCAGTATCGTTGCCTGAAGAATCCCACGGTCAGAGGAGCCTGGAGGGCTACAGTCATGGGGTCACACAGAGTCAGACATGTCTGAGTGACTAACACTTTCACGCTTTAGTTCTTAGTTATCCCAGGAGAGACCAGCATCTCGCTTACAGGTGAGATGGTGGAGAACAGAGGCTCAGCCTGCATCCATGGTAAAAGGGACAGTCCTGTGCTTGGAAGGAAAGATGTTATGGTCCTTGAGGCTGTGCTGGGGACTTGCTGGGAGACTGCAGTGGGCTAAAAGGCAGGGCCTGGAAGAGGCCTGGGTGTGGCTACAGAGGCGCAGGCCAAGCAGGAAGGGGGCACCGGAAGGATGGGGTCTCTGGCCTGCCCAAGGCTGCGTGTCAGGGCAGGGAGCGTCTTTGTACAATAGCTTTGAAATCAACTTTGGAAATAGTAATACTCTACAGTTGTACTGGCTTGGTCAAAAATTTTGTTCTGATTTTCTGTACCATTTTACAGAAAAACCGGAGCAAAGTTTGTGGCTAATCCAATAATACAAAATTCTAAAGGCACAAAACAACATATAGAGAAAGTTAAGGTTCCCCCCGCCCACTTTCCCTGCCCAGAGATGCCCTCTGAGATCTGTTTCTTGCGCTTATTTGCAGAGCAGCACCTTGACCGCAACTCCAGCAAACAATCAGCAGGCCCCACGGATCTGCCAGGCACCACCTACCAGAAAGCCGTAGATAGATGCACGGTTGTCACATTTAATCTTTATACCAACCACTGTTGTGTGTGTATCAATCACTGTGTTTAAAATTGGAGGAAACCGAGGCACAAACAGGTGAAGTCACTCACCCACACAGCTCACTCAGGCTTTGGACTCAGGCACTCTCTGACGGCATTGATGAAGAATCTGAGACACAGAGAGGTCGAGTAACCAGCCCCAGGTGACCCAGCAAGGAGGTGGAGGAGCCAGAACTCTAGCCCAGCCGTCTTGATCCCTAACCTGCATCCCTGAGCCCTGCACTGTAGTAGGAAAAGGGACCCCCAACTCCAGAGTCAGCCACCCCTGGGAGAGATGCCTGGCACTGCCTGGCTGCATGGCCTGGCACAAGTCCCTGTCTTCTCCGTGAACTGGCTGCCCACTCAGGATGGAGATAAGGAAGCCTGCTATCAGATGGCTTGAGGATGAGCTCGGGTGAAGGAGAGGCTTCTGGCACACAGTGGCACTTGGGAGGTTGCTCTCCCACAGCGTCCAATGCGCACTTCCTGTAAAGGGCAGCTGGAAAGGTGTGGCCAGGTGAGGAGGGGCCGGGAACTTCAGGCGGGATGTCCCTTCCTTGCAGCTGTGCAGACAGCAGGTGAGGGCCCTCCTGGAGACGGATAGGTGGGAGCATCCACCCCTCTGCCCAGAACACAGCCCCACTGCTGAAGGAATTCTGAGCAGTCTGGGAGGAGAGAGGGGTTTCCCAAGGTCTGTGCAGAGGGCCTAACCCCCTAGACTGTGTGCCAGGACCCTGAGAGGTGGGTGAGACAGGAGGCAGGAAAGGAGGCTGCAGCCAAGAGCCATAGGGATGGCAAAGAGAAAAGGGGCCCAGCGCTGGTGCCAGCTCCGGCTGGGTTCCCGGGGGGGTGGTCTTCAGGTTGTCAGGGTTACCTCAGGCTGGTGGGCTGGCCTTCAGCTTAGCAGACTCAGAAAGCTGACTTTTTTTCTACATCTCCCAGTCCACGTACCAAGGATGATCAGGGAACTGGGGCCCAGACAGCCAGTTCTCCAGGACATGGGCTGTGAAGTGAAATGTGAATCTCTCAGTCGTGTCCCACTCTTTGCTACCCCATGGACTATAGTCCGCCAGGCTCCTCTGTCCATGGGGTTTTACAAGCAAGAATACTGGAGTGAATTGCCATTTCCTTCTCCAGGGCATCTTCCAGACCCAGAAATCGAACCCAGGTCTCCTGTATTGCAAGCAGATTCTTTACCATCTGAGCCAACAGGGAAGCCCAGGACAGGGATTAACAAACCCAAATGCCGGTTTCTTCATGGGCCAGAGCATTAAGAGCCAGACTGTTTTTCTCCCTCTGATACCCATCCTCATACCCCAGCCTGGGGAGCCTGGGTTAATGATGAGTGGGGCCTAGGGAGTGAGGTCAGAAACACAGTATGCAGCAGCTGTCAGTGGTCTCAGGCAGGCTGTCCAGTAACAGCACGATGGGGTGCAGGGTGGGGAGTGGGCATGTGGGAACTGGGGAGTCAAAACCAGGTTTGGGTTTGAATCCAAGCTCTGCTTTGTCCCTGGTCATGTTAACTCACCACCGTGAGCCTCAGTTTCCCTGTCTGTAAAATGGGGCTATTATCAGAATTGAGACCTCATCATAATGGCAGAGCTTCCTACACAAAGTACCCAGAATGTGGTAGGTGCTCAATAAATGGAACTCTCCTCCACTGACTCACTGATTCAGCTGGAGATGAATTTTGGCACTTGTCCTGTGTTCTCGAGGCTGGTGGGGAGATGTACTCCGGTTGCCAAATATGAGAACTGCTGAAACACTGACAGGGAGACAGGGGAGGCAACTGTATTAGGAAGTGGTGCTGACCCTCCTGATGGAGGCTGGCGGCCCCAGGGCCTCCTAAGGCATCTCCCTGCCCGAGGCTGGGCTGGCTCAGCCCACAGCAGCTCCTTTTTGGCAACTGCTTCTCTAGGAGGCTCCCGAAGACACCGCCTACTGTCCTGACAGTGTTCTGGGTGTGCAGTCTGGTCTGGAGCCGGAGGCGGCTGCAGGGGGTGGAAGGGAGCTGGGCCAGTCCTGGGGGCTTCCATGAGGGGGCCTTCTCCACCTGGTCCTCTCTGCCCCAGGGAGCAGGGCTGAGGGTGTATCGCGGGCGTGCAGCACTTTTCTGTGGGCGAGTGTCAAAGTGCTGGAAAAACTGGCAGGGGCTTCTCCACTGCAGGGATGAAAAATCTTTAGAAAACCTTCTGTCTCTTCTGTGAGGCAGAAACTACAAGCTAGAAATGACCTTGACCATCAGTGTTTTTCCAGGAGGATGTTAAATTGGCATTGGGCAGAAAAGGGTGTTTATGGTCTTAATAAATTCGGGAAAACTCTGACCTGACCATCCGACATGGTTTCTCCTCTGTGGGGTTTCTCAGAGCCTTTCATGTGCACTGGTGAAGTTCCAGAGGCAGTGGCTCTGTCTACACAGCAGCCAGGCCTCTCTGAGGGTCCTTTTTAATTATCCTAGACCATCTCGCAGGCTTAGTGGGCTCTGAAACCTACTTTGGGAGGTAACAGCATAGTAAAGGGGCTTCCCTGTGGCTCAGCTGGTAAAGAATCTGCCTGCAATACAGGACACCTGGTTTCCATCCCTGGGCTGGGAAGATCCCCTGGAGAAGGGAAAGGCTACCTACTGCAGTATTCTGGCCTGGAGAATCCCATAGACTGCATAGTCCATGGGGTCGAAAAGAATTGGACAAGACTGAGCCACTTTCACTTTCAACATAGTAAAGAACTTTGCACCACGCCACATGTCTTCTCTGGTGGCTCAGAGGTTAAAGCATCTGCCTCCAACGCGGGAGACCCAGGTTTGATCCCTGGATTGAGAAGATCCCCTGGAGAAGGAAATGGTAACCCACTCCAGTATTCTTGCCTGGAGAATCCCATGGATAGAGAAGCCTGGTAGGCTACAGTCCAAGGGGTCGCAAAGAGTCGGACACGACTGAGCGGTTTCACTTACTTACATATCAGAGCTGAAGGAATCCTAGGACTCTGGAAGAATCTTGGAGTGTGGAGTTCGGAGAAAAAAATTCAGAAGACACTCTCACCTTTATTTCTGTGCTTATTTATTCTATTTGGCCATGCTGCGTCTTTGCTACAGCACATGGGCTCTTCTTTGGGGCATGTGGTCTTGCTCTAGCCGTGGCCTGTGAGCCTATTAGATGCTCAGCAGCACGTAGGGTCTTAGTTCCCTAACCAGAGATCAGAGCTACGAACCCTGCGTTCTGGAAGGCAGATTCTCAACTGCTGAACTACCAGGGAAGTCCCACTCTAGCCTTTATTTTAAAGCTAAGACTATGCGTGTGTGTGTGTGCCCAGTCACTCAGTCATGTCTGACCCCATGGACTGCAGCCCTCCAGGCGCCTCCATCCATGGGATTTTCCCAGCACGAATACTGCAGTAGGTTGCCATTTCCTTCCCCAGGGGATCTTCCCAACCCAGGGACTGAACCGGCATCTCCCGCATCCAGTGCATTGGCAGACAGATTCTTCATCACTGAGCCACCTGGGAAGACTTTATCCCTATTTTCCCTATTAACACATTTAATCTTCGTACCACCCTAGAAGGTAAGGACTGTTGTCATCTTCACTGGCCTCCTCAAGAGTAAACCGAGGCACAGAGAGACAAGTCCTGGTCCAGGTTCACAGCTGGTAAGTGGCAGTGCTGGGATCTGAAGCCAGGCTGCCTGAGTGAGGGGCTGCTCTTGTAGCCACTGCATGGTCCACCTTCTGGGGTCCACAGGGCCCCAAAAGCTGCCCGGCCCCTGCAGCCCTGCATTAAGCTCCTGTCTGAGGGAGCAGCTTCCTGCAACTGGCTGGTCTCTAAAGTTCTCAGGAGAGTCTGTGGCTGCTGTTTCCCAGGGTGACAGTCTTCTGGCTCTGAGTTCCGGGGGTGGGGACACCCCATGGGTGAGTTGTGCCATCCACAGCCTGGCTCTACCAGAGGCCAAGTTAAGGCTCAGAGAGGGAAAGTATCGTGCCCAGTTACATGGCAAGGAGGTGGTGGGATTGGCATTTGAACTCAGGCAGCTGGACTCCAGAGCTGGGTGTTCAAGATACGGGCGCCTTTGGTGACAGAGCAGTGGGCCTTGTGGCCAGGGCAGAGGCCCTGCTGTGGGGTCATGCCCCCTCAGGCTCTTCTCTCCCCTGTCTAGCTGCTGCCCCTGCACACCCACTACAGCCTGCTCTGGACAGATATCATCTAGGGTTCCCTAATCTCCTGGGCCTCCCCTTCCCAGTCTCATGTGGGCCAACAGTCAGTAGTGTGAAAACTGGCAGAGAGATCATCACCACTGAAGACATGAGGAGCTGTCAAGGTGGCCTCTGGGCGCTCAGGGCTTTATCTCTGCCTCCTGGAGGAAGACCTCGGGAGTGTCTTCCTTCTGGGGTGCACACTTTTTATCCTGAGTGTTTCTTCTCTCCCTTCAGCTCGCCAGTTCCTGGAGACAGAGTTGTTCTTCTCTATGTCCACCCATGGACCTGGGCATCTGCTGTGCACCGCGGCCCCTCCAGGCTGGGTGGCTGTGCTGGCCTTCACCTGTCCCAAGGGTGGGCAGTCCTCCAGCGTGCATCCAGAGCTCCTTGGAGGCAGAGGTGCACGCCAGCAAGTGCAGGGTCTATTGGTCCAGCGGTGTGTGTGCTCAGTCGCTTCAGTCGTGCCCGACTCTTTGCGACCCCATGGGCTGCAGCCTCCCAGGCTCCTCTGTCTGTGGGATTCTCCAGGCAAGATTATTGGAATGGGTTGCCATGCCCTCCTCCAGGGGACCTTCCCAACCCAGAGACAGAACACACATCTCTTACATCTCCTGCGTTGGCAGGCCAGTTCTTTACCACTAGCGCCACCTGGGAAGCCCTGGTACAGCAGGACCTGGCTCCAAATCCTACTTCCAATATCTTAATAATAAAGTTACAAATATCCCAATTTTTTAAATGAGTCAAGGATCCGAGCAGAGATTTCTCCAAGGAAGACATACAAAGAGCCCACAAATACATGAAAGACACTCAACATCATGAACCATCAGTTCAGTTCAGTTCAGTCACGTCCAACTCTTTGCAACCCCATGGACCATAGCACGCCAGTCTTCCCTGTCCTTCACCATCTTCTGGAGCTTGCTCAAACTCATGTCCATCAAACCAGTGAAGCCATCCAACCATCTCATCCACTGTCGTCCCCTTCTCCTTCTGCCTTCAGTCTTTCCCAGCATCAGTGTCTTTTCCAATGAGTCAGTTCTTTGTATCAGGTGGACAAAGATAGAAGCTCAGCTTTAGCATCAGTCCTTCCAATGAATATTTAGGACTGATTTCCTTTAGGATTGACTGGTTTGATCTTGCTGTCCAAAGGACTCTCAAGAGTCTTCTCCAACACCACAGTTCAAAAGCATCAATTCTTTGGTTCTCAGCTGTCTTCACGGTACCGTTCTTACATTCATACACGACTACTGGAAAACCATAGCTTTGACTAGACAGACCTTTGTCGGCAAAGTAATATCTCTGTTTTTTAGTATGCTGTCTAGGTTGGTCATAACTTTTCTTCCAAGGAGCAAGCATCTTAATTTCATGGCTGCAGTCACCATCTGCAGTGATTTTGGAGCCCAAGAAGATAAAGTCTCTCACTGTTTCTACTGTTTCCCCATTTATTTACCATGAAGTGATAGGACTGGATGCTATGATCTTCATTTTTTGAATGTTGAGTTTTAAGCCAGCTTTTTCACTCTCCTCTTTAACTTTCATCAAGAGGCTCTTTAGTTCTTCTTCGCTTTCTGCATAAGGGTGGTGTCATCTGCATATGTAAGGTTATTGATATTTCTCCCCGCAGTCTTGATTCCACCTTGTGCTTCATCTAGCCTGCCATTTTGCATGATGTACTCTGCTTATAAGTTAAATAAGCAGGGTGGCAATATACAACCTTGACGTACTCCTTTCCCAATTTGGAACCAATCCATTGTTCCATGTCCGGTTTTAACTGTTACTTCTTGACCTGCTTACAGATTTCTCAGGAGGCAGGTAAGGTGGTCTGATATTCCCATCTCTTGAAGAATTTTCCACAGTTTATTGTGATCCACACAGTCAAAGGCTTTGGTGTAGTCAATAAAGCAGAAGTAGACGTTTTTCTGGAATTCTCTTGCTTTTTCTATGATCCAACGGATGTTGGCAATTCGATCTCTGGTTCCTCTGCCTTTTCTAAATCCAGCTTGAACATCAGAGACATGCAAATCCAAATCTCATGAGATACCACCTCACACCCACTAGATGGCTAGAATCAGAAAGATAGATAGCAACATATGCTGGCAAGGATGTGGTGAAACCGTGCCCTTATCTGGTGGGGGTGTAAAATGGTGCAGTCTTATTGGAGAACAGTCTGAAAGTTCTTCAAAAGCATGAACTTGGAGTTACCTATGACCCAGCAATTGTGCTCTGAGATATCTATCCAAGAGAATTAAAACACCTGTCCACCCCCAGAAATGACACAAATGTTAATAGCAGCATTATTCACAATAGCCAAAAGGTAGGAATAATTTAAATGCCTTTGCATTAATGAACTGATAAATATGTATATATATGTGGGAATGCTCAGTCGTGCTCGACTCTTTGCGACCCCTTGGACTGTAGCCTACCAGGCTCCTCTGTCCATGGGATTTTCCAGGCAATAGTAGTGGAGTGGATTGCCATTTCCTTCTCCAGCAGATCTTCCCAACCCAAGGATCGAACCCAGGTCTCCCACATTGTAGACAGACGCTTTACCATCTGAGCCACCAGGGAAGTCCATGATAAATATAAAGTGGAATAGTATTTGGCCATAAAAACAAATGACTTACTGATACACTACAGCGTGGGTGAGACTTCAAGACATTGTACTGAGTGAAGGAAACCAGTCATGAAGACCACGTGCGTTGATCCTTTTCCATGGCTGGTCTAGAACGGGCAAATCTACAGGGGGCTTTGGGGAAGTGGGGAGTGGCTGCTAATGGGAGGGGTTTTGAGGAGAAGGATGATGCTAATATTTGAAAACAGTGTTGGGACTTCCCTGATGGTCCAGTGGTAAGACTACACTCAATACAGGGGGCCTGGGTTCAAACCCTGGCCAGGGAACCAGATCCCACCTGCTGCAACCGAGAGTCCACGTGCCGCAGCTAAAGATCCGGTGTGCTGCACCCAAGACCACGAGTGCCCCGACTAAGACCCGGCGCAGCCAAATGAATGGATGGATATTAAGAGAGAGCCGCGGTGACGGCTGCACGACTCTGGATAAACTGAAAAGCCACTGAAATGGACACTAAATGGGTGAATTGTCTGCTGTGTGAATTATAACTCCAGAAGGCTGCCATAAAAAATTAGGAAATACACATAAGCAGAAGAAAAAAAAATGGTAAGGTCCATAATCCTCTCACCTAGAGACAACCACTGTTAACATTTTAACGATGCTCTTTCAAATTATACTCTGTTGCCCTATATGCTGCTTTTTCATTTAATAATAGATTATAAACATTTTTCCATGTCAATAAATATACTTCTACATGAAAACAAATGCTACTTCCGCCGCTCGCTGGCTGTGGGCTGTGGGAAGCAACCTCGTGGCTCAGAGCCTTGGTCTTTCCACCTGTGAGGTGGGGTAAATGAAGGACGCCCCTTGGAGGAAGCTGTGAGGAGGAAAGGAGACTCCTTTGGGGAGTCCCCTGCCCCTGGGACCTGGTGCAGCCCCCGGCTGGAGGAAGACACTTTGGAAGCAGAGCCCTGTCGAGGTGACGGTTGTGGACTCACGGACACCGGCGGGAGGGGAGGAGATGGTGAGACGGATGGAGAGAGTTGCATGGAAGCGTTTACATTACCACGAGTAAAATAGGTAGCCAGTGGGAATTCACTGAATGACTCAGGGAGCCTAAACCTGGGATCCGTAACAACCTAGAGGGGCAGGAAGGGGTGGGAGGTGGGAGGAAGGTTAAAAGGGAAGGGACACGCGTATACCTGTGGCCGACTCTTGCGGATGTATGGTAGAGGCCAACACGATATTATGAAGCAATTTCCCTTCGATTAAAAATAAATAAGTTTGGGGGGAGGGGAAGACGAGAGTTGTGCCAGCCTGGAGTGCTCCAAGCAGGGGCAGCTCACTTCTGTGTATTCTGTAAACTTCACCTGTACCGTGATTCCAAACACCCGTAGTCTGGGGACTTGCCTGGTGGTCCAGTGGCTAAGACTCCAATGCAAGGGGCCCGGGTTCTATCCCTGGTCATGAAACTAGATCCCACACGCCACAGCTAAAGATCCCACGGGCTGTAACTCAAAAAAAAGAGAAAGATCCCGTGTGCCACAACTAAGACCTGGTGCAGCCAAATAAATAAATCTTTGATTAAAAAAAAAAACTCATAGTTTGAAAGTAGGCCCAGGGTCAGGTTCAGACCCTGGGAGAGCCCTGGGGGTTGTTGTGATCCTCAGTGGAAAACACCTCTCTTTGGAGCCCCTGCTGAGTGCCCAGCCCTTTCTCCTGGTGTCTCCTTGAATCCTCACACTGACTGTTGTCCACCTCCCATGAGTGGAACAGGAAACCAAGGCTCAGGGAGGTGCAGTCACTTGACCTTTTCAAACATGTGAGGGTGGACCTAGGGGTCATTTCCAGGCTTGCTGGTTGAAAGCCTGTGTTCTTGCTGCTTCTCTGCCCTCCAAAGAAGGAATTTTCAAATTTTTATTTATTTTTAATTAAAGGATAATTGCTTTACAATATTGCTTTCTGCCAATACAGTAGGCTTTCCTGGTAGCCCAGCTGGTGAAGAATCCACCTGCAATGCAGGAGACCCCGGTTCGGGATTCCTGGGTCGGGAAGATCCCCTGGAGTTGGTATAATCTCCAGGATTCTTGCCTGGAGAATCCCATGGACAGAGGAGCCTGGCAGGGTACAGTCCCTGGGATCAAAAAGAGTCGGACATGGCTGAGTAACCAAGCACAGCAGAGCACTGCCATACGTCAACATGAATCAGCCATCGGTATACATATGTCCCCTCCCTGTTAAACCTCCCTCCTACCTCCCACCCCTGATGGGATGATTTTGAAAAGGCCTGCATTCTGTCCAAATGAGGGAGTGTTACTTTTCCCCAGACCTGGAGCAGGGCATCCAAGTGGGGAGGTGACTGCTGCATGATTTAATCACAGGCTGCGCTGGTATATGTCTTGTGCACTGAGTCCTCTGTGGGGTCATAACAGAGCCTTGGATGCGGTGTCTGCTGGGATGTGCAGGCGGGCAGGGTGGGAGCCAGGGTGAGCTGGGGCCCCAAGTATGGGCAGGTGTTAGGGCCACAGACCCTGGAGCCAGACAGTTGAGGTTGGAAACCCCACTCTGCTGGTGTCTCGGGCAGTTTCTTCTCTGTGTGAACTGGGTTCTCTGTCTGTATTAGGAAAGTGTAAGATATTAGATAGGGGTATCCCTGGTCGCTCCATGATAAAGAATCTGCCTGCAGTGCAGGAGACATAGGAGACGCGGGTTCGATCCCTAGGTTGGCAAGAGCCCCTGGAGAAGGAAATGGCAATCCACTCCAGTATATTCTTGCCTGGAGAATCCCATGGATAGCAACCCTGGCAGGCCACAGTCCATGCGGTTGCAAAGTGTCGGACACGTGTGAAGCGACTGAGCAGGCACACACGCAAGAATTAGGTAACTTAGAGCGCCCTGAGGCACTCAGCCACCTTCTGACACAGAATAAGCTTTGGTGCCACCAGAAATAAGTCTTGGTACCACCGCGTGGGTCAGCTGGATGGATGCTGGGGGCCCGGGAGGAGTGGCAGGGAGAGGGGCCACTGCCCAACCCAGCCTTATCATGCTGCCGTCCAGGCCCACGTGAGGGCTGGGAGATCGTCGCTCACGGCTTCCATATCCGCTTCTGAGAGAGGAAGAGAGGACGCCTCCACCAAGAAGTCTGCCCCCGCCTCCCCAGCTGAGCCGGATCCCTCTGGCCCCGCGTCCTGGGCAGCTGCCCTGCACCTCGGCGCGTGGGTCCCAGCCCGCCTGGCCCAGGGTCTGCGTCCTCCTCCCCTGCCCCCTACCCCCTCCCTTTGGTCACCCTTGGCACCACCCCAGGCCAGCCACCTAGTGGGACTCCACCTCTCTAAGCCTCCTTCCTTCTCAAGGGCACTGGGGTCAGCAGGGGGCTCTAGAGTCTGATTCTGACTCCCCACTTGCTGCAGCCCCCTGAGAAAGATGCTCAGCTTCCCCAGCCTCAGTCTCCTCATCTGCAAATTAGGGGCAACAACACTTCTCAGAGATTTGAGAATCAAGTGAGAAGACAAAACACACAGAGAGAGCCCAGAACTCTGCTTGAGCCATCACGCGTATTTAACATATGTCAGCCATGGTTTCTGGGATCCTGGCCTTTTAGGACTGTTGCAAAGTACAGGGCTCCTGCCCAGAGACCCCATCCCCAAATGCTGGGTCTTCGGCTTCGTGTACTTCTGGGTGTGAGGGCTTTTGAGGCTCTTATCTCGGCCTCTGCCCCTCCTCCATCAGGCCGTCAGATTGGGCACTCTCCCTCCTGCAGCTCCCTCCCCACCCGCTGACACCATGCATGCTGATGTCTGTGGAGCAAGTTGCCCTAAAGACCAAATGTGGGAGAGGAAGGCCACGAGGCTCCACCTGCTGCAGGAAAATGCAGATTCACCCATTCATTCATTCCACTAATACCTGCTGACCACCTACCGTGCTAGGCACTGGGGATATGACAGTAAGAGAGGCTGACGAAACTCCTGTCCTGGGAGAGCTAGCACTCTCGTGGGAGAGACAGACCCCAGAGAAAATGAACAGTGACATATGGGGAATGTCGCCTGGTGGTCGACCCCGAGGAAGCTGGAACAGCAGGAAGGGAGGGGGGATCAAGGGGAGAGAACTTGTCACGTGAGACAGTGTGACCAGGGAAGGCCCCACAGAGAAGGTGACATTTGAGCAAAGACTCAAAGGAGAGAGTGTTGTTTGCTCACCCGTCCATCTATTCATTCACAGGCATTCATTCATTCGTTCCTTGAGGCAGCCAGCCAGCATCAGCAAACCCTGTTCAGTGGCTTTGGCAGGGCATGGGAAAGTGGACTCGCCCCGAGTGGCTCACAGTTACTCCCGGCAACGGGGTCTGATCCACCCCGTAAGAGCCACTGAGGTCTGCCAGGGGCTAAAGGATTTTCAGGATGCATGACTTTCGGGCAAACCAGCATGAGGGTTCCCCCTACAGAGGCCGAGGAAAGCCTCTGCTTCTCTGAGGATGTGGAAGGCGAGGCTGTGTGTTCACGCCAGGTGAGTGAGAAGGGCAGAGGCTCCAAGACCCAAATGCCACAGAGTGTGGGGAGCTGGTGTGGAGGCAAGGCTGCCTCCCAAGATCAGTGATGAGGAGGCCAGAAGGGACAGAGGGGGCCTTGGGTGTCCAAGAAGGGTCTGCATTGACTGTGGACAGCCGGCCTCCAATCAGGTAAGTGACTCCACTGTGTCTGCCTTTTAGAAAGAACAGTGCTTTGCCGGGCAGGGCTCTTTGCTGGGGCAGAGGGCTGAGAGCGGAGTGACATGTGTCCTTGTTCCTTCTTTACTTCCTTCCAGTGGGTGCTGAGCACCTTCCAAGCCCCAGCCCTGGCCTGAGATATCTGCCCTGGGTCAGCAAGACCAGATGAGGGATGGAAGAAGTGACTAGTGAAGAATCTAAGTGAAGGGCATGTGGGTGTTTGTCTTACTGTGTCTTGGAGGCTTAGACATTTTCAAAATAAAGTGTTGAGGGGAATAAATACAATAAATTTGGTCCCCAGTTGAAGTGTTTGGGGGAGATAAGGCAGGTTCTTCTCTCGAGCAGCTTAGGGTCTGCTGCAGGAGATGGGTGGGTAAACCCAGCCTTCATGGCGTGGGCGCTCATGTACACCAGATCCTCGGAGGAAGGAGGCGGAGGCAGTGGGAGGCCAGGGGTGTTTCACCAGAGACGGAGGGAAAGGGAAGGGCTGGCGGAGGAACGGCAGAGGAAACGCACAGGGATGCTGGGGAATAGGTGGGTCTATGTTGCTCAGTGGAGGGCTCTTTTGTAAAAATTACTTTTTTATTTACTTGGATGCTTTGAGTCTTCGTTGTAGCACCCGGGATCGTCCTTGCACTTTCTTTGTGGTTAATGAACTCTCTAGTGATGGCCTGAGGGCTTAGTTGCTCCATGGCATGTGAGATCTTAGTTCCCCAATCAGGGATGGAACCTGTTGTCCCCTGCATTGCCAGGGAAGTCCCAGTGGAGATTTCTTGGTGGGCCAGGAGGTAGGGTCAGAAGAGGCTGGAAAAGGAAGTTCTGGCCTCACAGAGCTTGTCTCCTAGAATCAGACTCCGAAAACAAAAGTGAGACTGGTTCACTGTTGCAAAATCAGAAAACACAGGAAATTATTTGTAAAAAGGAAATACAACCCCTAGGTTAGCCCATCACCAGAGATAACCACTGAGAAGCATTGGATACATTTCTTCCTGATACCCACGTGTATATAGATACATCCTGATAATAATATAATAGTGTGCATCTTGCTATTTTTTTTTTCTTAAAATCACATCAGATGCATTTTCTGGGGCATGAAATAATCTCTGAAAACCTGACTTCTACACCCTTCAGAGGACTCCAGCCGGCAGTGAACTCCTGGCTAGGAGAACATTTCTCAGCACTCAGCACTGAGGCTGTTTCCATTTGTTTGCTTTAACAAAGAACACCGTGATAAACAGCCTCCACACATACAGAATTCCATGTCCACATCGCTGATTATTGTGTTTTTTTCCTGATTAATTCTTAGACATGAGATTCTTGGAAGGCCTGCTGGGTGCAGGGCTGGCTGGGTAGCCAGGAGAGGAGGTGGGCTTCCCAGGGCCACGTGTCCTCGCCCGAGGATAGCCTGGCCCCAGCTGGAAGGAACACCTCACCCTTTCTGGATACTGCACGCTCTCTGCTATGTCCCAGCTGCTTTGTCCGAGCTGTTCCAGGCCCCCACCCCCAGCTTTCTCTCCCTGATTCCCTGTCTGGCTTCCTCTTCCTCATCTTTGCAGATGCCCGACAAAACCTTCTAAAGGAAGCTTTCCCAGAGCCCCCGGCTTGGGAGCCCCCACGCCCACACGCCTCTGCTGCTGTGCCCAGGCCACCTTCCTCAGAGCTGCTATCTCACTGGGTTGCGAGTGCTGTGTCTTTGTCTGGTTTTCTTTGTCCCCTGAGGAAAGGCCCAGGCTAGTTTCATCTTTGAATTTCCAGCACCAGGGATTGAGCTGGCTCATTTCAGTTTCAGTAAATGTTTGTTGAGCAAAGGAATGAAGAGATGAATGAATGAATGAACCAATGCAACAAAGTCTGTGGGGCAAGGCTGAGACTCAGACTCTGGGTTCCGGGCGAGCCTCCAGTCCAGGGGCACAGAGGGAGGTGTGGACTGGGGAGCTGGAGGCAAGACTCCTGTGAAAGGAGGCTGGGCCCAGGGGCCCAGGCAGTGCAGTGCCGTGAAAGGAAGGGGAAGTTAGTGGCAGTGATGGTCAGGGTGGGCGGACCAATCTGAGGAGTCGGAGGTGGGGGCACCAACAGGTAATGTGGGCAAGAACATTCCAGAAGAAGGCAAAGTTACATGGGTTCTGGAGCCTCAGTTCAGTTCAGTTCAGTCGCTCAGTTGTGTCTGGAGCCTACTTGGGTTCAAATCCTGACCCTGCTGCCTTGAGCTGTGTGACTTCAGGCCAGCGACTTGACTTCTCTGTGCCTCAGTTTTTCCATCTATAAAACGAGAATAATAAATGTTAGTGCCGCATTTATTCATTCGCCTCTTTTATTCTGGGTCCAGGGCTGGAGGCTGAGAGGGAGCTGACCCTGCAGCTGGATGAAGACCTGGGTTTGCTGCCCACGGGTCCTGTGCAAAGTGCCCTGCCGTCCAGCTCTTGGGGCCGTTGTGAGGACCAGGTGGCCGCTGGCACTGGGGAATCACTTACTCAGCAGGCGCTGCTATGATGGTCTTGCTGTGGTGTCAGCGATGCCAAGGGGACAGTTGCAATGTCAAGCCTCCACTGAACACTCGCAAAGTCTTCCCTTCCCAGCCTCGCTTTCCTTTAGGGTGACTAGCCACCCTAGTTTGCCTGGGAATGAGGATTTTCCTGGGAGGCGGGACTGACAGGACTAAAACCGGGACAGTTACCAGGCAAACAAGGTGGTCACCCTTGTTTCTTCATCGTAACACGGGGAACTCTATGCCTCCCAGGAGTGTTGTGCAGAACAGAAGTAAGTACGGGGCAGGCACAAAACCATGAGGCCAGAATTCCAGATCTGGTTACAGGTGAAGGCTGGAGTGGTTGAGAATTCACCTTCCAGTGCAGGGGGTGTGGGTTTGATCCTTGGTGGAAGAACTAAGATCCCACACACCGTGGCACAACTAAGCCTGCGTGCCACAACCACTGAGCCTGGGTGCTCTGCAGCCCGCGTGCCACTGGAGAGGACCTCGCTCCCCACGACGAAAGACGCCACATGCTGCAACTGAGCCAGACTAGTGAATTAATTTTTTAAAAAATTCTATATGTCATGGAAGTCCAAGCATGAAAAAGAATGAGTTGGCTCAAATGGACTGCTACGAAAAAGCTCTAAAACAATGCATATTTTTGGTGAAAAAGGCAAAGGACCAGCTTTTGCAGTGTGCTTCTGCCAGTATGGGAAGGGCAGGTTCTGAACACCCCCACCCGATTCTGCATCCAGTGGATTCTCCTAGAAAGGATCTGGCGGGCTGGGAGCAAAGGTAGGGGCACGACTTGTCACTGTATAACCTTTTGCATTATTAGAATTATTTTAACCCTTTGTTTTCATTATCTGACCGAAAAAATTCCCCAACTCTGTCAAAAAAACCCAAAAACTTAAACCACCTCCCCCTGCTCCCAAACGAAATTACAAGGTCAAAGTTAGAGAGTAAGAAAAGTGCCTAGCTCAGGGCTCAGAACAAGGAATTGTTCCACCGTCGGCCTTCTCCCCGCTCCCACCCCTGGACCACATCCACCCCGGGGCCAGGTGCCCAGGGGCACAGGTGGGCCACTGGCTCCTCTGGTGCCGTGTTTGCCAGGTTCAGCTGCGAGTGTCATCTGGGAAGACACCCTCAGGGTCCACACAGCACCCTACATGCGGGTCTGGGGGCTAGTGGGGTCCCCCGTCCACTGCTCTGCCCTCCTGTCTGAGGTCACCCCCTCTGCCAGGTTGTGGGGGCCACCCAGCTCACAGGGCAGAAGTACGCCCATCTGGCAGAGAAAGTGGGCCGAGCTCCTCTACCTCCAGACCAGGGAGTCTGCTATGCTGCCGCTGCCAAAGCCAGTTCTTTCTGCCTCTGGCCGGGGCAGTATGGGGAGAAGGAGCCACAGCTGGTTTAGGAAGAGGCTCCCGGTGCGGCCTTAGGAAACCAGCAGGCCTGACCCCTACAGACCTGCCCCCAACAAGCCTCCGGCCCAGCCCTCACTCAGACTCCCAGCCACGTGGCCAGGCTCCTTCTAAAATTTAGCATCCCATACATATTTTAGGAAAATATTCTCATTGTAGTATCTCAAACGTTAATAGAAATGTAGCCAATAAAAGCCCAAGTACGAACTTCCCTGGAACTTCCCTGGCCATCCAGTGGATAAGACTCTGTGCCCCTAATGCAGGGGGGCCGTGGTCAGGGGACTAGATCCCACATGCTAAGAATTCACACACCGCAGCTGAAAGATCCCTCATGTCGCAACTAAGAACTGGTGCAGCCAAGCCAACGAATATTCTTAAAAGGACTGAATGATTTCCCTACGCTTCTTGAATTCCATTTCCCTGAAACATTTCTGTCAGTCAGTTGGCATCCTTTAGAAAGTTTTACTCTTTGTATATATCTATACTTCTATATCTATATCTCAGTTTTTATCTGTACCTATATCTATGAGGCTTCCCTGGTGACTCAGTGGTAAAGAATCCGCCTGCCAATGCAGGAGACTGCCTGGAGACGGGGTTTCGATCCCTGGGTCGGGACGATCCTCTGGAGAAAGAAATGGTAACCCACTCCAGGATCCTTGTCCACGGGAAATCCCCTGGACCAGAGGAGCCTGGTGAGCATGGGGTTGCAAGAGCCAGACACGACTAAACGATCAAACAGTAACGTGCCTGTGTCTATATCCGTATCTGTATCATCTGTAACTATGGATTTTGATGTGTCTGTAGTGATGGTGTGCTTCTCACATAAATGGTAAATGGTAACAGGCTGTGTGTCTTCTTCTGCGGATGCATTATTTTCACTGAACGTGTTATGGACAGTTTTTGTGCCTGTACAGGTATAATCACCTCTGTCTTTTTAACAGGTACACACACAGTATTCTGTGATGTGAGTTGGCCCATCATTTCTTTGTAGTCCCCTCTTGGTGGACATTGAAATTGTTTCTGTTGCTTTGTTTCCTCAAACAGCCCTGGCCTCATTGTGCACTTGAGCAATTTCTCGGGGAGAGGTGCCTGGCTAGCCCCTGGCAGTGCTGAAGGGCTGGGGAGAACGCGGCCACCTACTCACAAATCTCACCCCAGGAAGGCTCAGTCACGCTCCCGCCCAAGGGCGTAGACCGCCTGCGTCTGTCCGTGCTCATCACCAGCGCTGAGCTGTCTCGCGGGTCCCACCTTTGCATCAGGCCCCCTTTCCTGGCATACTCCTTCGTCACTGAGCCTCCAGTCACTCCCCTGGCTTGGCTTTGAAACCTGGGACACGGGGACCTTCCCTGCCATCGTGGCGCTTGCCTTTCTGGTGAGTAGCCTGCTGCCGGTGGTGATTTCAGGGAGAAGGCTGAAATCCCACATCCCCAGATTTCTCCCCCTTCTAAAGGCCACCCCTCCTGAAATTCCTCCATGAAAGTGAGAGGTTTGGTGAAGGCCCTGCCCCCTTCAGGAGCCCTTTGACCTGAGGCTTCCGGCTACATGGGCAGCATGGGGCAAAGAAGGGTGGAACACGAAGGGGCACCAAAGAAACAGAACCATCCTAAGGGCGTCTTCCTTACAAAGTGCCTCCTGCATGCCTGGTGCCCCCTCCAGCCTGAAGCACTCAATCTGCAGTGGGTACGATAATCCTGCAAGTGAGGAGGCAGAGAATGGTGAAGGAGCCAGGGACTGAACTCAGGCCTCTGCAGCTGCAGAACCTGAGCCTGCACCCATAGGCGCTCATGTGTGTAGGAGGTGGTGCTGGCTCTCCAGAGCACCTGAGACCAATGAACGATAGAAAAGTGTGTTTGTGCATGCGTGTATATGTGCGTGCGTGCGTGCGTGCATGCATGCGTGTGTGTGTGTGTGTGTGTGTGTGGTGTGTGCTTGTGTTGTGAGGACGGAGCATCTGGAGAGACGGGTAGGATTTGGGGAGAGAGGGAAGGGCTTTCCAGGTGAGTGGAAGAGCCTGAACAAAAGCGTGAGTTGGGAATGAACCTGGCGTGCTTTCTGTTTGGTTTTTGTTTCTAGTTTCATTCTTTAATTTTTATTTTGACCACACCACGGGGCTTGCAGGATCTTAGTTCCCTAACCCGGGATCAAACCAGAGCCTCAGGCAGTGAGAGTGCTGAGTCCTAACAACTGCACCACAAGAGAATTCCCTACCTGGCATGTTCATGGTCTGGGTCATGGTGCCAAGGGCAGAGCTGGAAACTGTGAGAGACCAGGCCTGCCCTGTGGGGCATGGAGGCTGGGGATTGGCTGGCAGTTCATCACCACCCTCGTCTTCACATGTAGCCAATGACACCTGCCTTACTAATACTGATGCCCATGCTCTGGCCTTCCATACATGAGAACTCACTCTCCCAACAGCTCCAGGAGATGGACACCATATGTCCATTTTACAGATTAGAAAATTGTCTAGACTGGAAGCCCCATGAAGGCAGGGTCAAAGCCACTGACTCACCCCTGTATGCCTATACCCAGCACTGGTCTCTGCTACAGGGGAATGGATTGGACTGGATGGATGGATGGCTAATGGGTAGAGGGATGGATGGATGGGTGCGTGGATGGATATCTTTGAGCCTCCATTTCTAGTCTCTAAAATGCAGATAACACTAGTGCCTCCCTTTAGAGTCACACTGAGGATGAACTGAGAAAAGCCAGGGCAGAGACCTGGTGAGGAGGGCAGGGATAATAAAACAATCGTGGCAAGCGCGTCCTGCAGCCTCGTCTTGCGCCACGTGCTCTTTCAAGGGCCCTACTTTCGCTTTCTCACTCGCGGCACCGGAAGACATGCACCGGCGCTGTCGCTTGCACTGTTGAGGTTCCTGCAGATGGCTGGGGCTGGCCCCTCCTCAGCCTTCCTGCTCCAATCATTCTGACCCAGTGACCCATGAGTCCCCAGGGCTGACATGAGCTTCGCGGCTGGCCCGGGACCCTCTTTCCTGAAGCTGCATCTGGAGTTCTTTCTCCCACGTTCCAAGTGAAAACCCCACTTGTCATGTGGACAGCTGGACCCAAAAGGACTCTGGGGATAATGGGCTACGCCAAGATCTGGAAAAGAGTAGGTTCTTCGGGTCTGGGCCTGGCAGAACCTCATCTCCATCTGTAAGATAGACATGGTCCTGTGTGCTGTGCTTAGTCACTCAGTCACGTCCAATTCTCTGTGACCCCATGAACTGTGTAGCCTACCAGGCTCCTCAGTCCATGCGGATTCTCTAGGCAAGAATACTGGAGTGGGTTGCCATGCCCTTCTCCATGGGATCTTCCTACTGCTGCTGCTGCTGCTAAGTCGCTTCAGTCGTGTCTGACTCTGTGCGACCCCATAGACGGCAGCCAACCAGGCTCCCCCGTCTCTGGGATTCTCCAGGCAAGAATACTGGAGTGGGTTGCCATTTCCTTCTCCAATGCATGAAAGTGAGAAGGAAAAGTGAGGTTGCTCAGTCGTGTCCGATTCTTCACGACCCCATGGCCTGCAGCCTACCAGGCTCCTCCGACCATGGGATTTTCCAGGCAAGAGTACTAGAGTGGGGTGCCATTGCCTTCTCCGGGGATCTTCCTAACCCAGGGATCAAACCCAAGTCTCCCACACTGCAGGCAGATTCGTTACCATCTGAGCCACCAGGGAAGCCCAGACATGGTCATATTCAGATTGAATGACTTCTAAGGGCGTTTCTGTCTGTCTTGGACGCCTGCTTTTTGACTGCTAGTCTCAGGAAATGTGCTGCTGGAGGTCGTGGAGCCTGGCCTGGCCTCTGACTCCTGCCAGCCTGTCTCAGGAGGCGACTGAGGGGACCTCTGGACCAGGGCGTCAGCTGTGAGCTCAGGTTCTGCTCCCAGCACCTTCTAGCTGCCGATCGACGTGTGCTATGCTCCCCCCACTAACGGGCTTGACATCATGACCACTCGCTCCCTTTGCCTGCTTTTTCTCTGAGTTTCAGTCTCCTCGTGTGTACGATGCTGTTCCTCACTGCAGCCAAGCACCAGGACTGTTAGAAGATAGTGTAAGAGGCTGGATGGGAAAGAACTTCCCATATGAAAAAGTTTAATCCATTGGGAAGATTTATTGACAATATTTATTGATGGCTCATGTGACAGTAAGTATGAGGTCTAGAAGCCGTCAGGACCAGATGGTCCTCACCCTGAAGGCTTTGAGGAAACCTGGGCTGCTCTCTTTCCATCAGCGAAGGAAGAACAAACGGCCTTCTCCCCAGAGCTCTGATGTCTGGGGGCATGTCCGGGCTGGGATCTCTGTCAGCAAACATTTTCCCTTTTATTTCTGCATGTTCATCTCATGCAGAGCCCTGGTCAGCACCTAACTGACCAGGGTCTGGGGGGTGGGCCGAGGCAGCCAGAAGAGCAGGCCACGCCTTCCCTCCCGCTCAGCCCCACATCCTATCACTTCTTCCCTTCCCCCTCTAACCCATTATCCCAGGGGGCCTTGCCTCACCCATGGCCCTTGCCTCTGCCAGCTTCTCCTTCCTCCCTCATGCCCCCGCCATTTCCACCTTGTCCTCCAGCGATCAAGGACCCTAGCAGGGATCTTGGCTGAATGCCTTTCAGATGCCCTCAGCCAAGGCCTGTGCAGAGCCCCAAGGAGCAGCAGGGGCCAAAGGAGGGGAAAGGGTGTCCCTGTGGGCTGAGGTCTGCTGATCCCTGGCCCGCAGCATCCCACTGCTCCTGGCCCCATGTCTGGCAGGGGGCAGGGGTGCAGCCCACATTCCTACCCACAGGAGGCTGTCCCGGGCCTGCTCCCTCTCCCCTCTGCTGGGCCCACTTCTCCCCTCAGGCCCGCGATCTCCTCACCGACATCACCTACCCCTTCCCACGTCCCCCCATGGAGTGAGCGCCTCGTGTTGCCGTTGTGCGTCCCTCTAAGGGGATCCTGAGCCCCGGAGGTGGAGGTAGGCCTGCTTCATGGCTGGGGCTCTGGACCCTACGTGGTGCCCAGTGAAGGCACCTGAGAATGCTTATCAGACACCCGAACAAGTGGAAGCTACTCACCGGCCCTGGTGCGGCCACCCCAGCCAGCTGGGAGCATGTGTGACCTCGAGCTCAGCCAGGCTGAGCTATATTTAGACACTGGGGCCAGAATGAGCTCCTGGGGCTGAGGAGGTAGTGGGGCCCACAGAAGGGCCCCAGGGGGACCTCCTTGTCCCGGGCGACAGTCCCCGTGTGGCAGGCCCAAGCCCAGACCAGGCCCCCACTGTCCCACAAGGGCTGAGGGAAGACTCTGAACAAAGGAGCTGCTCTGGCGGGGTTTTGTGTGTGTGTATGTATGTTGATAAGTAGAAAAAATAAGTTCCGGCCTGGCTGGTCAGCTCCAAGCGTGAGCACGGTGGGGGTGCGGGTGGAAGTGGGGTTGGGGCCGCAGGAGCCGCCTGCCCGCCGCCCGAGCTGCCGGAATGGCTCTCCTCCGCCCTGCACCTCGGGTGGGCACCGTGCCAGGCCAGGGAGCGGCCACCCGGCGGCAGGCGAGGAGGGGCTGCCCTGGCCCTGGCTGTTCGCTACCCTGCTCTCCGGGGCAGGCAGGAGGCAGGATGGATGTTCGCAATAATTACCCAGCTGCAGCTTCCCCAGAGCTGCCGCCATAGCAACGGTGCCGGGCGCCCCAGCCGAGAGGCCAAGTGGCAGGAGGGGGTGCGGGTGCTCTGGGCAGGTCGGGGAGGGGTGGCACGAGCCCTGGGCACAGCCCCACCGGCTCCCCTTGTCAGCTCCCCAACTCGACCGCCCCCTCCCGAGAGGCCAGAGGGAAAGGGGCTTTGTCTGGGCACCAGGAGGCTGGCACGGCCCAGGGGAGGCCCCAGCAGATGCCCGTTCCTGCTGCTGGGCCTGTGGGGTGAGGGGGAGCAGGTGTCAGGAGGGCTGGGGGTGCTCGGGGTCCCTGCGGCTCCGGGCTCAACCGGAGTTGCCGCCTGGTGCCCATGGCACACCCCAGGATCCCTAGGTCTCACCACCCACAATGGCATCTCTGGGCCTTCTCAGGAAGGGTATTTATGACCCACTCACCCATCTACCCTGCCCGGGTCCTGGTGGAGCCAGGTGGGGAGCAAGACTGGCTTTGTGGTGAGTTGGCTGTGGGAGAGGCCCCGGGCCTGGAGCAGTGTTTGGGGACTCCCAGAATTCTGCCTTCACAGCACCCATTCCCCTGGGAGCCTCCCTTCTGTGAACATTCACCTTATGAAGGGGACTGTGCTTATTTCCATTTTACAGGTGAGGAAACTGAGGCCAGAGAGGTTATGTGACCTTGCTAAGGTCACGCAACTAAAAAGGTGTCGCCTCAACCCACTTCAGGCTTGTCATTGCCCTGTCATTGGCTCACTGTGGCTGTTCCCTGTCCCCCTGCCATCTGGAAGTGTGGCCCAGGAGTTAGCTAAGAGTAAGTAGAGGCTCTGTGGCCAGAGTTGGGGATGTGAGTCCCCCTCTTTCAGCCTTAGTTTTCTCCTCTGTAAAATGGGGATATACTGAAAACGCCCCTGCTGGGCTGTTGTTCAGAGTATAGGAAACAGTGAGTAGAAAAGAACAGAGCCTAGCACGTGGGCAGTGTTAGCTGTTGTTATTGTTGGAAATATGATTATTTTTATTATTGTTGTTATAACACGAGGAGGCGGACTTACATGCTACCAAGGCCCCTTATGGCTCAAGCCTCCCCAGGCTCCCCAGGCAGCCTCCAAAGGCGTGGCCTCTCTGGAAGGCACCAGTCAGAATCATGAGCTGGGGCGTGGGGAGTTCACAGCCTGACGAGGAGGCGGTGTTAATTGTTTAATCCCACAAGTGTGTCTGGGGTGTGGGCTGTGAGGGTGAGGAAGGAGACAGACCTGGGCTGAGAAGGAGCCAGTGCCAGATGGAATGAGCCTCCATTTACACAGAAGTGTTTGGGGAAGGCCTCTCCAGAGGGCTGGCCTGGAAAGGTCAGGAAAAAGACATTCTAGAATGTGGCTTTGCCTGAGGAACCAGAGGGAGCCAGTTATCTCAGGAGCACAGAGGGACGGCGAGACCGAGGCGGTCTGGGGTTGGATCTCAGGGCCTTGTGGGCCATGGAAGGGAGTTTGGGATGTGATTCTAAAAGCTGTGGAAAGTTAGCAAGTGACTAGGTAGAAAAGGAGGGCACAGACATTTGTTGGATGAATGGATGAATGAATGAATGATTGAAAGAATGGAAGTTTTGGCCAACAGAGCCCCACCCCCCACCTTTCCCTCCTTCCTCATTTTATTATTGTTGTTATAACACGAGGAGGCGGACTTACATGCTACCAAGGCCCCTTATGGCTCAAGCCTCCCCAGGCTCCCCAGGCAGCCTCCAAAGGCGTGGCCTCTCTGGAAGGCACCAGTCAGAATCATGAGCTGGGGCGTGGGGAGTTCACAGCCTGACGAGGAGGCGGTGTTAATTGTTTAATCCCACAAGTGTGTCTGGGGTGTGGGCTGTGAGGGTGAGGAAGGAGACAGACCTGGGCTGAGAAGGAGCCAGTGCCAGATGGAATGAGCCTCCATTTACACAGAAGTGTTTGGGGAAGGCCTCTCCAGAGGGCTTCCAGAGGTCAGGAAAAAGACATTCTAGAATGTGGCTTTGCCTGAGGAACCAGAGGGAGCCAGTTATCTCAGGAGCACAGAGGGACGGGGAGACCGAGGCGGTCTGGGGTTGGATCTCAGGGCCTTGTGGGCCATGGAAGGGAGTTTGGGATGTGATTCTAAAAGCTGTGGAAAGTTAGCAAGTGACTAGGTAGAAAAGGAGGGCACAGACATTTGTTGGATGAATGGATGAATGAATGAATGATTGAAAGAATGGAAGTTTTGGCCAACAGAGCCCCACCCCCCACCTTTCCCTCCTTCCTCTCTCGAGCCCCCTCCCCCATCCCTCTAGCCTTCCCTGACTGGTTTGGTTCAGTCATTTGTCAGCTGCTGCCTTGGGAACCCACAGTCATTTAGTGGAGGATCAAGTAAGTAGAAAAATTCCATATCAGTCGTTTGTCCAGTACGGGGGAGTGTTCTGAGGAAAGAGAGCTGATAGAGGTCAGGGCACTGCCTGAGAGGGGCATTGAAGGATCAATAGGAGTTCACCAGGCTGTCAAAGCTGAGGACATAGCAAAGTCTCAGAGACAGGAAACAGCACGCAATGGTGGGGAATTATTTTTTGTTTGTGTGTTTCTTAGGGCCAGTGGATAAATAATGATAGCTCCCTTTATTGAGCTCTGACTGTATGCCCAGCCCAGTGCTGCAGGCATGAGCTCACTGAAATCACACAATTTAAACTCTGCTCTCTTTGTAGCAAGGGCCTATTTCACTTTTATGAATGAGGAATTGAGATTCAGATAAAATAAGTCACTTGCCTGAAGTCACACAGCAACCACAGAGCTCATGCTCTTAAATACCCAGAGGTGGAATCAGACAGACAGTGCGACTTGGGCCACAAAAGCCCCTGAAGTTCAAGCTAAGGTGTCAGGACCCACTCCTGGGGTTTCTGGAAAACCATAGTAGGGTTCTGAGTGGGAGAAGGGTGGGTCAGAGCTGCGTTTGAGAGAGAAGTTTCCATGGCCTCTTTGGAGGGTAAACAGAGGGGTGTGATCAGTGGCAAGGCTACTGCAACAGTCCGCGAGAGGGATGAGGCGGGACTGACTCCACGGGAGTGCGGGGGAAGGAGAGGAAGCAGTGCCTTAGAGGGGGACTCGGAGAAGGATATGAGGCCGGAGGAGCAGAGAGAGGCCTCTGATGTGAAGGCGTGGATAACAGTTTGAGTTCAAGTACGATGAGTCTAACAGAAATTCAATGCTCCTTCCTCCTTGCAAGCCGGTTCTATTTATTTTTAATTTTTCTTGACCACACTGCACAACTTGTGGGATCTTCGTTCCCCAACCAGGGTTCAAATCTGGGCCCTTGGAATAAAAGCACAGAATCTTAACCACTGGACCGTCACAGAATTCCCGATTTCACTGATTTGTTAAAGACTTATCATTGTCTCCTTCATGAGATTATAGGCATTTTCTTTTTTTCTTTCTTTCTTTTTTTAAAGATTTTTGATGTGGACCATTTTCTGCATTGGAGGGTGAAGTCTTAACCACTGGACCACCAGGAAAGTCCCTGTAGGCAAAAAATTTTTTAAGGTAAAAATTGGGAAAAAATTGGGAAAAAGCAATTCTTAACCCAAAATGATGCTGGCTGATGGTGGATTGCAGGATGGCAGCACCTCTGTGAGTTTTCCCTGAAATCTCCAAAGCCCCTCACAAGCAAAGGGCAGAAAGCATCATCCTTGGTGATAATGTGTGTGCATGTGGGAGCTGGCACTTGTGAGAGGATCTGGGCGGGGTCAGGCTGCCAGGGGTCCACTAGGGTCATTGGGGGTCCGATAAGAATTTGGGGTCCATTCCAGAAGTAGCTAGGGCTTCTGAAATTGAAGAAGCTTCTGGAAGGCTGGCAGCAGCATTCCTGACCTCCCTTTCTGGGCTTCCTGAGGCCGGGCCAGTGGACAGAGGCCCGCAGCCTGCCTGCCCGCTGCCCTGGGGTATTGTAGCTGGCAGGCCAGACAGGTGGTGACTCAAACTGCAGGTGCTGCATCACATGCGCCCGGGGCATGGCTGCCGCACGGAAGGAGGGCGCCGTGTTCACACAGCCCGCTGGCCTCCTCGCCGTCATGGAGGAACCATGGCCTTCCCTTGAACCTGGGAATGAAGATGTTGCGCTGACATCCCCGACCCCCACCCCACCCCACCTGCTGGCAGCAGGAACTGGGATTTGGTAGAAAGTGATGGTTTAAATCCTGGCTTGGTTTTTTAACACTTGGCTGCCATATTCTCTGAGCCTCAGTTTATACACCTATATATGGTGGGGAGGCGGGGAGTGGGTCGTGGGTGTCGGTCAAGGCCCACACGGCTCCTGCACGGAGGAGGAGACAGGCAGCGTGAGCTCTGTCTGCCCCTGCTTCCCTATCAGCTCAACCGGGAGAGGAGGTGGGCCGAAAAACAAAACCGGATCCCTGCAAGCCTGATGAATCTGTGACTGATCGCTGGAGCCGGATGTGCTGTCAGCTTGGTGTCCAGATGGGCACCCCAGAGTCGAGCACGCCTGGCCAGCCGTGATGCACAGATGGCGGAAGCACAGGAGGCCAGTCTCCAGAGCCAGAGCCCGGACTGCAGCGGGATGGGCGATGGCGGGGGCCTCCAGGCCCAGGCCAGTCTCTATCAGGCACCGCTGATGTTCGCGCACAGAGTGTGGCCAGCCTTGGGGAGCTCTCTTCCATCCGTGACCCTGTCCCCCTATGACAAAGCAGACAGCCGAGGCCTGGGAAAGGACATCAGCTTCTGTCTACATGGCCAGATCCTCTTCAGCACACCCCAGGAGGCTCAAAGGATGGGACAGTCCCTTCTGGCCTTCCCACTCTGGGGTTTTCTGCCTGGCTGCCTCCTCCTCCAGCGCTCAGCTCCACCCTGTGCACTCACTGTTCCCTCTGCCTGCTGTGCTCTTCCCTCGGAGCCCCACAGGGCGAACTCCTGCACTTCCTCGAAGCCTCTGCTCTGATGCCCCTCCTCGGAGCAGCCCTTGCTGATCTTCTAATGGCACCTCCCCTCTCACTTGTTACCTCTCTGCTTTGCTTTTTCTTCCTGGTGCTGTATTAGACATATTTCAGGTCACGTCTAATTGTCTGCAGTCCCACATCCTCCCCGGACCCCACCCTGGGAATGTGAGCTCCAGGAAGGTGGGGGCTTTGTCTTGTTCATGGTTGAATCCTGGGGCCTGGCCCAGAGAAGGCACCCAGTACCACCACTGAATGAACGAATGGGTGAACAGATTGATCACTCAGCAAATATTTATGATCCCTTCCTGAGGACAAGATCTGCTGTTGGTACAGGGCCTGGGAACCAAACCCCTCACACCAGGGCCTGTGGGAGGACACCTCCAGGATCCAAGGACACAGAGCAGAGAATGGAAAATGGAGGAGCCTATCAGACCTGCCTTCCCGGCCAAGCCCATCCTCCACATCCAAGCTGTGTGGTTTGGAATTCGGCACTTGTCCTCTCTGAGTTCCACAGTCCTCACCTGTAAAGTGGTGCTGACTATAGCGACCAAGGGGCCCTAACACTCCCCCCAATCTCCCTCCTTGCTGCCACCCTGGCACATCTATAATCCATTATCCGCACAGTAGCCAGAAAGGCCTTTTTTTTCCTCCTTTCTTCCTTTTGCTTCCAAAAATGTATTTATTTATTTTCTGAATAGGTAACAAATTTGCATGACTCAACATTCAAAAGGTGCAAGAGAGAATAAAGAAAATATCCCTCCCACCCAGTCCCAGCCGGGCAGAACTCCCCAGAGGCAAACACTGTTTCCTCCTATTTTCATCTATCATGCCAGAGATAATTTTATGCATATACAAATCATTGCATACCTTTATCTCCTTTTTTTTTTTTAAAGCAGACAGGAGAATGCAAGCACCTGGTTCTGCCCGTGCTTTTTTCACTTGGCAATAAAGAATTTTGATGGGCCATTTTATTTTTTAATTTTTATTTATTGACTGATTTTTGGCTACATCAAGACATGAGGGATCTTAGATCTTAGATCCCTGATCAAGGATCAACCCCGTGCCCCCTGCAGTGTAAGCTCAGAATCCTAACCACTGGACCGCCGGCGAGAATTCGCCAGGGGGTCATCGTAAAACATACACTATAACTGGTCCTTCTGCAAACCAGCCCTCTGGTGGGTCCCCAGAATTCTCAGAATGACACCCAAATTTCTGTGGGGTCCTCTGTGATCTGGGACCTGCTGACATCTCTGACCGCACCTCCCTCCTCTCTTCAGCTGACTCTCTCCTCTCCAGCTGTGATGGCCTCTCTCTGCTCCTCTAGTACGGACCCAAAGCCCCCAACCCCAGGGCCTTTGCACTTGCTGTTCTCCGTCTTGTTCTTACAGAAATCCTCTCAGTTCCCTCTTTTTCAGGTCTCTCTCCAACTATCATCTGATCTGAACTCAAGGATCCACCCTCCCACCCAGCCTGTCCCTTTACTCGCCTTTATTCTTCTCGATTTGTGATGGGCTGCATTTGTTCATCGCCTGACTCTTCCATCAGACTGAGCCCCATGGAAGCGAGCCCTGGATCTGTCTTGCTCACACTCCATCCCAATACCTAGATTTTAACAACTACCCTATAAATACTTGTTGTTGAAGCAAATAAACAGATCTCCTGTTTACAGATGAGGAAACTGAAGCACAGAGAGGGGAATCCACGGCTCAAAGTCAGGGTGAGGTTGTTGCAATTCAACCTCCACAACCTGATTTCTCATCCCAAGCCGGCCTCCGATTCCTAGGTGTGTGGTCTGGAGCTGTGCTCCTGCCCTCCCTGAGTCCCACAGTCCTCCCTTCCATCCTGGGGACTGCGAGGAGAATGGCATGCGTGTCTGTGGTCCTTTTCTGGTCCTTCACTCACACACCACAGTGGGTCACTGTGTTACTGTCCTTTGCCTTCCACCAGAAGCCCCACCCATGGCTGGCATTATTGCCATCTAATGCGATGAGAAGGTGCCCCACCATTAACAGTATTTTTAAACAACAATCCCAAAGAAATATTTTTTAAATCCCAATTCGTGCTGGGGAACAGCTCTGAATTATTAACTATCCAGCAGCCCTGCTATATTTCTTGACAGAGTTTATTCCGACACATACAATTTTCCTCCTGGTAATTTATGAAAAGTGTATTCTCTTCTTCAGGAAATCATACCCCTTTCTCCTGAGCACCGCCTCCCTCGACCCCAGCTGGAAGGTTTACTGGGTAAATTCACTGAACTTTTATCTTAAAGAGCGTCTGCTTGCTTGCCTAATATCGAAGCACATTTCCTGGGGAGACACTGCAACCATGTTTTTCAAAATGCCCAGCCCGAGTCTTTTAAAAATTCAATAAAACCCTGTTCATTAGGATGGATTGATCACTGGGAGATTTTTGCTCACATCCCCGAGGGCTGCCCCCTCTCCCTCAGCCCCACACTGTGACCAGCAAGTGTGTACTTCACATTCAGGTGGTCACGGGTTTGAGCCCCAGTGGAATCCTATTTCCTGGACTCTGGCTACTCTGCATTGCCTACCCCATCCCAGGCCTCGGCTGTTGAGGGCACAGATGGAGTTAACTGAACCCAGATGGATTGATTTATTTTTAAATATTTTTATTTATTTATTTATTTGGTCGCACTGGGTCCTAGTTGCGGCATGTGAGATCTTTGATCTTGGTTGCAGTGTGTGGGATCTTTCAGTAGGATCTAGTTCCCTGATCAGGCTTGGAACCCGGGGCCCCTGCATTGGGAGAGCAGAGTCTTAGCCACTGGGCCACCAGGAAAGTCCCTATATGAACCCAGATTCAGAGTCAGAGGCCCTGGTTCTAGTCTTACTGGTGTCATAGACTCAGCTGGGTGACCTTGGGTAAGTCACCAAACCTCTCTGATCTACTTTTTTCCCTCTCCTGATCCAGTTTTCTCATAAAACAGAGAGTGATGACCCAAATTCAGGCATCCACTCATCACACGCATACCCCCTGTGCTGGGCACTGGGGATCCAAGCTGGCGCCCACCCTCATGGAATTCATGGCAAGTGGGGAATCAGACCAGCTAAACACAAAGAAACTGAAGAGATGTCAGATGCTGGTAAGATCTATGGCAGAAATTAAGCTGGGGCAGTCTGGGAAGTGGCGGTGGGGGCTATTTTCAGCAGGAGGTCCAGGACAGAGGTGGGATGGGGGAACAGCACAGATGTGGTAGGGCAGTGATTTTTACTCCCCCCGCCCCTCCCTGCCAGGGAAGATTTTGTCTCCAGAGACAGACATTTGGCAGTGTCCCCAGAGTTCTGTCTGTCACAGCTGAGGGGTGGGATGCTACTGGTATGTAGCAGGTGGAGCCCAGGTTGGCTGCGGCCACCATCCTGCGGTGCTCAGGACCGCCTGAGGAAGACCTGCTGAGGGGTCCAGAGACTAGCACTTTTACTCCAAGTGATCAGGAAGCCACGAGAGGGTCCTCCTACTGGACGCACCAGAGAGAGGATGGCAGACGTCCCCTTGGATCCCTGTGCAAGGACCACTCAGCTACCTCCCTGAAACCGTACTTACTACTGTGATTCAAGGGACAGAGCAGAGCCTACCCTCGCTGAGTGAATATTCCACCCCTGGGGGAGAAAGGGACGCAGCTAGCAGCTATCGCTCTTTTGTACAGAGTCCTCAAAAGGCTCCCAGCGCTGCCCCCCTCCACCACCGCCACCTCCCTTTGGACAAGCTCCAGGGTTCACAGGCCTGCCAGACGCCCTCTGCCTTCTCTGACTCCACTCTCTCCGTGTCCTTGGGACATGCATGCTGGTCTCCTGGGGGCCCTTTGCAGTGCTCTTTCCTCTGCCTAGACGCCTCCCACCTGGCCCCCACCATTTGCGTGACTCTTCCCAAAGGTCATCTTTTACCGAGACTTTAGGTCCCCAGCCACCCAGTCTAAACAGTCATCATCTTAACCTTTACCCTCTACTCTGCGTCCTTCCGTCTGTCCATCTCCTTTCCATCCTTCCATCTGTTCATTTGTTCATTCATTCATTCAACAAATACTTGGTGAGTCCTGACTATGTGCCAGGCCCTGTCCTGGGTGCAGGGGAAGTCCTTCCCAGTGGGGAAGGACTCATGAAGGTCCACATGGCTAGGAAAATAGATGCTATTAGTCAGATAAGCACGAGTTTCCAGTGGCAAGAAGAGCTAGGAAAAAAAGGTCTGGGAGTGGCTGGTACAAGCTGGGAGTCAAGGGGGGCTTCCTGGAGGAAGTGACCACTGAACTGAGATCTGAAGGGGAGGGAAGGTAAGTGGGTACAGGGTGAGCACACTGGTTATGAGATGTGGGAGTGGTCGTTTCCAGCCTATGAGGCAGGCACAAGCAGGATGCACCTGAGGAGACCAGTCAGTGTGAAGGAGCACAGAGAGATGGGATGGGGTGGGGCTGTGAGTGGCAAGAGATGAGGCCCAGTGGTAAATGGGGGTGCAGCTATGTGAGGCCTGTGGACCAGGGTGAGGGGGCAGGAGTGGGGCGGGAGCTGAGGCAGGAGGGAGTCGGGGCCGACCCCCACTCCCACTCCTCCAGCTCTTGGAGAACAGTCTGAAGCGGGGTGAGGGTGTCCAGTGAGGATGGTGCTGCGGTCATCCGGGCTTAAGAGGGAAGGGGCCTCAGCCAGAAGGTACCAGAATGGAGAGGAAATCGGAGGTTAAATCGATGGCCCTGACGAGGCTGTGGATGTGAGGCTAAGAGCTGGAAGGAATCCAGGACTCCTTCACCCACTGGTCGTCCCTTACTCAAGCAGAGCCAGGCAGGCCCCTCACTGGGCACCGAGGAGTCCACTGACTCGAGGTCTCTCTCTCCAACCATCCATCCATCCATTCATCCATAGATCCATCCTCCCAACCAATCTCCTATCATCCAGCCAGCCAGCCATCTTTTTATTCTGTGTTCTCAGCACTGTGTATCAGGCTGAATGTTGTGACCTAGGGACACGAAGGCCCAGGCAGGATTCAGCTGGTGCATTGGAAATCTGGAAGTCTGGTTTCAGTTTGAGAATCGAAGGAAAACTGGATGGGGCCAGAGAGGTCACAGAGGTCAGATGCCATTGCTTAGGGATACTGAGGCCTGGAGAAGCTCAGGTCCCCACGCAAGTTTACACAGCCAGGAAGCAGGATCGCCAGACTTGGTACCAGGGTTTCCCCCACCTGGCCCCCATGCCTCTCACTGCAGGCCCTCTTTGCAGGTCTCCTGGAAGCCCTGGCTGGGGCCTGCCAGACTCCAAGGAGGCCCTGCAGCTGGGAGGGGAGCAGTCTTCTGGGCCCTCAAGCCCCTCCTAGCAGACCTCCTTGCCATCCCCTTCCCCGCCCCACCCCAGTGGCTGCAAGAGGGGCCTGGCTGGGAAAGTGCTTCTGGTGTTGCCCAGAAGGCTGCTGATTCATGCCTCGCAGGAGTTGCCTGTTAAATAGGAGCTTGCCTGTGGCTTGCGCCTGTCTCTTTAAGGCCGGCTTGGGCCTCCCTACTCTGCCTGTGTGCCCTGAGGAACGGGAACTAGGCAGGCCTGGTGTCTCCCAAGACAGAATTAGTGACTCTAACCTGTTAAAGTAGCCTGGGGCGGGGCCCAGGAGCAGGGCAGGGAGGACCCCGCCCAGAAGGGCCCTCCCCTTTCCAGGATCACACCCTCAGGAAGAGAGGGAGACCAGGCAGCCTGGCTCTGAATCTTGGGCCTGTGACACCTGACCAAGCTGGGGTCTGTGGAGGTCCCGGCGAGGGTCACCACCTGTTCAGGTTGCCTGGGTCTGGGGGATGCAAACCAGGACCTGCTGGAAGCTTTACGGTGAGCACTCCAAGACCAAGGCCACCCCACCCTGACAGCTCCCTGGGGTGCAACATTCTGGGTCCCAGGGGCTGCCTCACTTGGGATATAGCCGTGCTCCTTGGGCAGGGCACCTAGTCTCCGTGAACTTCTGTAACAGAGAAAGCCAGTGGCAGCATCCAGATTGCCGGAGTGACTCCACGCCTTCATTTGAATCCCCCTGTGTGCACTGGGGTCAGCTGTTTTCAGAGACGTCCAGATTCCCAGATCATTGCTCCATCCAGGCCAGGATCTGGCCCGTAAAGTGTGGTCCGCGCCTGAGGAATCGAGCGGAAAGTTTACTGCGTGTCTGCTTCTCCTGTGTGCGCAGGACTGATGACAACGAGCTAGACCCTCCTCCTCTGACACCAAAGAGGTCATCCTCAGACGGAAAGGAGAACGGGGAGAAATCGGTGCCCAGAGTGGCCCCTGTTTTTTGTTTGTTTGGCCGAATCATGTGGCCTGTGGGATCTTAGTCCCTTTGACCGGGGATCGAACCTGCACCCCCTGCAACGGAAGGTGAAGACTTAACCACTGGACCACCAGGGAAGTCCCTGACAGTGGGATCTGCTTGAGCTTCGGGGTTATGTTACCAGCAGGGGAATTTGGGGTGATCTCCTTACTGCTCTGTGCCTTGATATTCCTCATCTGAAAACAGTATTAGAAACATCTTAACCGTAGATTGTTGAGAGAAGTAAATAAGCTGATACATGCGGTGCTCAGCACCTGCATGATATCAGTTATTATTATTGCAATTCTTATGTGAGGGAAGCAGATGAGGGGACAGAAGAGAAGTTGCCAGAGGAGGGGCCTGTGGTGTGGGGAGAGCCCGGAACGTGTAAGGGTGGCCCTGGAGGGGGGTGCCAGTCCTCATCTCCTGCCCTCTGCCCACCATGCCGGAGGGAGTCTCAGGCCTCAAGATCTGCCTGTGGATCTGCTTAGGAGTCTACACAGAGCTTTCTGGAAACTGAGAGGGGAGGGTGGGGTGGGGAATGACCCTCCCCAATGCCCACAGCTCAGTGGGCAGTGGTTGATCCAAAGACAAACCGTGTGATTGGCCACAGCGCTGAGCCGCCTCTAGTCCTTTTAGGGGGCCTCACTTCACAGGTTAGAATTCATATCCATGGCCGCTTGAGTGAGGTTCACAAGTGGCCTGGTGAGCCAGAGTGGGGCAGCCACCTTTGCCCTGCCCCAGTCCTAGTCCTTCAGCTCTGCCACCATGAACAGATGAGGGCCCTGATGCTCAGGGGGCTGGTGGGCCACCTGCCTTGCCCAGGGAGTGGCAGAGCAGAGAGGCCTGGGCCGAGGCAGCCAGTCCCCACCTGCCACCTCCTGGGCTCCATTGGACCTACAGAGAAGGGAGAGATGACAGGCCATCTCCCCTGGGGGGAGGACACAGAGGGACTGGGACATGATCAGAGCCCACCCCTGTCCCAGCCAGCCCACTGCCCTCAGGCTCCAGTGCCAAGGCTGCCAGTGTGTGTTCTGCTCCCGGCTTCCCAGGAGCCCCGTCGCCAGGCCCATTCATTGCAAAGGTCCAGATGACTCTGGCTGAGCCCCCTCTACCTGGCCTGGGAGCCAAAGGCTGCAGACAGGGCCTACAGTGAACCGGCCAGGCAAGGGGCTTGCATCCTCCACTGCACTGGGTGGGCAGGGGTCCTGAGCTGCTTCTGGGCACCCGCTCACTTGCTCAGCAGCATTTGCCATAATTATCCAGCCATCCCCTTCAAGTGTACGGCAACCATAGCAACAGACAGATGTTCTGTCCCAGCCACGGTCCACAGCGAGCCAGGAGCCAAGCACAAAATTTAACCCCTTCCAGCTCAGGAAGCAAGGGCAAGACTGGACAGGGGCCCTGAAGCCCCAAGCCAGGTGCCCAACCTCTCTGGGCCCGGTCAGGTGGGACTAGGTGACTCCTGAGGACCCATCTGTCTGACAATCTCCCTTGTTTGCTGTCTTCTGGGTTTTCTACCCACTGCTTCCTTCTTCCCACAGCTAAGAGACAGTGGTGAGGGTAGAGGTCCTATAAGGGAGACTAGGCTGGGCCTGGCTGAGCCCTCAGCGCTAGTTACGATGCAAGTGGAAGAGCACTGGACACAGAGTCAGGAGAGCTGAGCTGGGCCCTTGTTTTGGATCTGCCTCTGGTTTACTGTGTGACCTTGGGCAAGTGACTCACCTTCTCTGAGCCTCAATTACTGCCTCTGTACAACGAGGAGGGTACGCTGTCATGCCCTCATCCCACAAATGTTTATCGATCATCTAATGTGTGCCAGGCCCTGGGGTAGGCCCTAAGGAGACTCCTGAGAAAAGATCACACCCCAGGCTGGGAATGGGGACACTGACAATAAACAATACACAGGATGACTGTCATTTTTGTTGTGTCATGGAAGACCTCGGGATGCCCTCTGATGGAGAGTAAGAGGGGTTGGGGGCTGACCTGCTTTGGACAGGTGGTCAGGGAAGGCCTCTGAGAAGGGGATGTTTGAGCTGCGGTTGAGCAGGAACCAGCCAGGCAGCACTGGGTGAGGAGAGTCCCTGGCCGAGGGAAGGACAGGGACAGAAGCATGGCAACCCCAGCTTGGGAGCAGCGGGGAAGCCCAGCGGCCACGGCCAGGAGCCCAGGGGTGAAGAGAGGGAGCAGGTTCGAGTCCCAGGTGCAGGCAGTCTGCGGCTCATCTCAGATCCACCTGCACTGGGAAGGTTCTGGGTGGGGGCCACCTGGCCTGACTTTCCTGCAGCCTCTATGCACTTGGCTGTGATGTCTCCTGCCCTAGCCAGTCAGCTTCGACTCCAGCAAACTGAGCCTCCCCTGAGTGGCGAAGGCTCAGCAGTGGGGCAGGGTGGGGCAGGGGACAACAGCTCCTCCCCAGCAGGCCCCTTGCTTACTCACTCCCCGGGGATTTGCCCCAGAGGCCACTGGGTGGAGCCAATACCTGGAGGCTGCTGAGCCAGTGGGGCCCAGGTTAGTTATTGCTGAGCAGAGCCTGGGTGAGCCCCAGAGAGCCACGGGGAAGGGCCCCCACTGGGAAGGGGGGACCTGAGTCTCTGACCCCAGATCCCACCAGCAGGCCCACCTCTGCCCCTTCCTTGTTTTGTGGCCTCGGACAAGTCACTTAGTTTCCCTGGGCCTCAGTGGACCCTCCTGGAAAAGAGCTTAGGAAGCTCCCCC